>JAVJIF010002708.1:0-143959 GCA_038442645.1 Agave tequilana | reverse complement strand
AAATCAAATTTTCTCCCCCTTTATGAAATACCAACTAAAACAATGCTTAGGCTGATACCAATTTAAAAGTAATCAATTGAAACAAAATTGAAGCTCAAGCACTAGCATAAACAAGATTTTGTGCTTAAAGATATAGAGATATAATAAGCACAAATAAAACATATATATGTATGAAAAATAGATACCAATAGAAATTGATATTCTTAGAATTGAAAGCATACATACATACAACATATATATGAGTATACAAGAAATGTCAAGATTGATACCAATTGAAAGAATTCAATGATACCAATTGAAATAATAATAATATCAAATGTATATCTCATATTATCTACCTCCCAATCATGGTTCAAGTTTTAAATAATTTTCATTTAAGGCATACATGAACATGATCTCCCATCCATCCTCCCATAGAAGGTAGGGGTTTGATTAAGACTAGAAGAGGTGTACTTATTATGTGTATAAAGATGTATTGATGTACCCTTTCTTGTCTCCGCTATAGTATAGGACTATACCGAGTCGAATCTCAGGGAGAGCTCGCGATGGAAGCTTTACGTGTGGTAGTGAAGTGAACAAACGATGATTCTTCTCTTGCTTATAAACTTAGTGAATCAAATGCAAAAGAAACTAAAAGGATGTCTATGTTCATGGTGGAAAATCGTTGGAAAAGAAACAAGAAGTGGATTGGTATTCACAAGAAAAGGAAAGGAAACTTGTAAAAGAAGCAATCCATGACTAGCTTACCTTGCTAGCTTGCCAAGACTTACTAGACTTCTTGATAGCGAATGCTTGCCTAATGTTGTCACTCCATTGGCGTAGGATTTGTCTCGCGTGTTGACCTAATTACTTTCTCACTTTGAAGACGGTGGTTTAACCGTCAGAGAAGAGAAGATCATACAACTTGCAAGATTAACAAAGGCAATCACCCATGAGTTAGTGAAGTAAGCTAAGCTAGTGGTAAACTAGTACATGGAGAAGGAATTAGCTACAACAAGCCATAAGAAAAATACAAGAAAGCATGAAGTAAATTGCAAGAAGTAAACAAAGCAATAAAGAAAGCAATTAAAGAATGCAAGAAAACTAGAACCAAGCTTCAAGTAGAGGAAGGAGGATGGATCAATCCTTGTGCTTCAAGTGTCACTCTTGATACACAAGCTCTCTCCCTCACAATCACTCTCTTTTACATTGAATTCTAGGGAAGAAGAAGAGGGATCTAAAGAACAAAACCTAAAGAGAAAAATACATGAAAATTACAATACTAAACTAATCTCCTCTCTTCTCCATTCAGTTTTTGTACGCAGGTCTTCATGGAGTATTTATAGCATGGATGAGAACCTTCGAGAGCCTAGTTTGTTGGCGCAAAATCTGAGATCCAACGGCCCGGATTTTGCGGTGGATCCGCCGCAAGTCGCGGCACTTTTGTGGCCGTTGGCTAACAACTTTCTGGTGGAGATTAGTTACAAGGTTGTTAGCCACGTGGTATATCTAGAATCTTCGTTTGTTGCGCGGATTTCTCTGGATCTGGATTTGAATTTGGCTTTATCTTTAATCTTGATTAATCACTTAATTAGTGTTAATTAAGTGATTATTTGGATATCTCTCCATTAAGTGTTGTACCTGCAAATATGTAGAGAAGAGGAGTAAAAATCACATATTTATTTGTAATATGCATGGGAATTATGATGTAAAATATGCAATATTGGATACCAATCACACCCCCACACTTATTCTTTTGCTCGTCCCGAGCAAAACAAAGAAAAAGAAAAAAAAAAAAAAATTTAACTACCAATTTTATTACACCACTTTCGCAGGTGACGCGATTGCACTGAGCATGTGCAACAAGCCGTTAAACCTCTAGGTTACCCTAGAGGAGGAGTGTTGTCTCCTGAGGGTTTTCAGCGGATTACACCCACAAAATCCATAAAAAAAAGAAGACAAATGTTAGTATTTTGAAAACGCATTTTGAATAAGAGACAAGTTTTTAAACTATTTTTGCAAAAATATAAGTGATCCTAGGTCATAAGTCTACCTATAATTATTCTTCCTTAAACTTAGTATCTATGCAAGATCTTGTCTTCAATTAAGGTAAGAATTCAAAATGGATTGAATATTTTATCTTTCATAAAACCTAGATAATATGCACACCGTGTAAGTGAAATTTCTGGGATTTCAACTCCAACCATCAAGCCATTTATTTATCTATATATACTTTTTTTTTTTTTTATGTTTTTTTCTTCCCTTAGTTTAGGCTTTCTAGTCTACCCTTGTAGCGAGCCTTTAACCGATGACTCCCAAACCAGACGGTCTTAGGGCATCAGATGAGAAAACATCCCTCGGTTTAAGGTCTCGAGTAAAAAAGGCCACATAACTAAAGGGGATTATTTTTTATCACCGTTAGGCGTGAATGATCATGCTTCTTGAGGCACAATTATCCAGCTTAATAAGTGAGATCACCGTTAGGCGTGAGTAATCATGCTTCTTGAGGCACAATTATCCAGCTTAATAGGTGATGTTTTATTTATATATATTTTTTTTTTTCTTTTTTTTTCTTTTTTATTTTTATATATATGGCATTTTTGGTCTTTGTTTCCATCCCAAGAAATGTGTAAGTGTGAAGTGCATATTATCTAAGGCAAAAAATGTAAGATAAAAATATCTCCTCAATTTACTTACTTAGCCTATAATTTTCAAACAAGATCTATTATTTTAACTAGGTTTAAGATGTCATAATTAAGGCTTTCTTAATCTCTAAGATACATCTTAATTTTCTTAAAAATAGATCAAAACTTTGTCTCTTATTTCAAAAAGTTTTATTTTTTATTTTTTTTTTTATTAAAAGAAGTGTAAAATAAAGAAAATCTAAAAACTCTAAAAGAAGTGTAAAAGAAATAAAATCTAAAAACTCTAAGTTAGTAAACCCTCCCCCACACTTATTTCATGCATTGTCCTCAATGCATCATGATATATGTATGCATGAAACAAAAATGAAGAGGGAAGGAAAAAATTACCTTAAGGTGGTGGTTCCGGTGGTGGTCGGATTGGTCCACGAAACATGGCCCAATCAACTTTTCTTTGGGTTTTGAGGAACCCACCAGAAATCTCAATAATATGACCCACAAGAATGATGTGTGCATTTAAGATTATTATGTACATTCCCCATCTAATTTCCAAATTCTTAAAATAATTTCTGAGTCAAATTTATCAACTACCTTGTCCCAGAATGGTGCATGAAATGATAGAACAGTTGACTTGGACTCTGGAAGGAATACCGACTCAGGATTATGATTTAAATCAAGTGATGGTTCAGGAGTCGAAGTGAGGTCAGAAATTGTGTCCAAGTCAAGAAATGAAAACTCAAGTTCACATGTGTTGTCCAACAATGGAATGTGACCTACTATGGGTGATATCTCTTTACTTCCAATTTAAGAAATTCAAGCTCATCACCGTACAATTCTTCAAAACTTAAGTCAACATCTTCCTTAATAATTGTACAATCAGTTTCAGAAGTAAGAGATCGAGAAAATCAAGGTCACATTCTCATTGAGTTCAATTCCACAAGATGGAGAACTTGCCAAAATGTCAATTGAATCTTCAGAAGTGTAGAAATGGGCAAGTTCGACATGATCCTTAAAGATGGGTGATTCAATTTCATTGTGAATTGGGACTGGATTCAATGTCGGCTCGGAAAAGGATTGAAGTGAGGTAAAGATACCGGAGTCATTACTGAATCGGGAAAAAAGAATTGAATCACAAAGTTGGGGTTCAAGATCACATTCCTCATGTAGTTCAATTAAATGTGGAGAACTTGCCAATTTATCAATGGGATTTTCAGAAGTATGGAATTGGCCAAGTTCTATGTGATCATCATAAAAGATTGGTGATTCATTTTCACAATGGATAGGAAATGGATCCAATTCTGACTGGGGAAATGGATTGAAATCAGGTAAGGATATGGAAGTCATGATTGAATCAGGAAGGAAAATTGAATCATCAAGTGGAAGTTCAGGATCAAATTCATGTTCCAATTCAATTTCAGAAAAAGGAAAACTTGCCAATATATCAATTGGATTTTCAGAAGTGTGGACAAGTTCAGGTGAATGTGCTGAAACTGAATTTGGACTTCCAAGACTACATGACTCCTTGGTTTGACAGAGTGGCTAGTGACCTTAGAAATAGGATGAAGAGTTTGATCAGCAAATCTAAGTCACGGGCACGAGCATTTTGAGCATGAGTCATGTCTTCAAGCATCTTTTCAAAATTGATGACTTCATTATTTGGATGAAAAGATGAAGTGTTGTCTTGGAAGTGATGTGAAATTGTGAGTCAAAAGTGTGTGATGATGGAAAGTGGACTCACACAAGAAATCATTACTTGGTTCCATGACAAATGTTGTTCATTAGGAAAAGGTGGAAGTGAGTAAGACTCTTGAAAATATGGTGGAATTGGAGAGGCAAATGGTTCTGGAAGTGTCTGCTCAGCTCTCTGTAAATTGGCTTCTAAACTCCTTAGTAACTCAGATTTTTCTTCAAATGGTTCAGAAAAAAGAGTATATGAAGCGGAATCGGAAAATGAATCTTGTGAATATTGTGGACTTGGTGGAAATGGTGGACAAGGAGGTTGATAATTAAACTCGGGGGACTGGAATCCCCAATAACTCGATGAAGAGTTGAAATTATTTTGGACATTATAATTGTTAGAGGGGGGTATGGGTCATATTGATTCGGATAAGGCCACCCGGTGTATTGGTTGGTGCATATTGTAAACACCGGGTGGAATTATCCGAATAAGGAGATGGTGTGAAATATGGATTATTATTGAAAAAATTTTTGAAGGCCATATCACACAATCACACAACAAAAATAAACAAACAAACAAACAAACAAAAGAAAAACTTTCTAACCTAAGTTAGGGTAGACTTAGACCTAGACGACTCCTAACAAATAGACTGTCCACGGGAGGTTTAGTGTAGACTCTAACCACAAGCTAATCAGCCAGGGAAGGGTAAGGTTGGTGGGAGGTTTTCCGTCCGGAGACGTTCCTTAATTAAGTAACCAGCAACCTTCGGGCTTTCGGCCCTAACCCCTTTCTAGACACCGATTTTGCAAGAGTTAAATTCCAACACTTTTCCCCCTTAGGAAAATCTCCTAATTGAGTCCGAGATGTCCCTAAGGCCAACGTCTACTTTTTATTAAATTAGGCTTGGGTTAGTGAGTGCTTGGGAAATGGTTTTCGGGCTAAGGAAAGGGTAATGAACTCCCCCACCTTATCTTATTTACGGGTATGCCCTTAAATTTGAATTGTGCAAGTGTACAAGAAATATAGCTAGGATACACTCAAAGCATGAAAATCAACAAGGAGTTTGTCCTAGTCTAAATGCAATGCAAACACGTACCTTGCCTCCAGCACTCTTCAACAGTAAAAGTAAAGAATTGAAGAGACACGTGCCTAAAAGCAAGTGTCTAAACAATTTTTAGCAATTTCAATCAACTTTTTACTGTTTTTTAATTAAGCAGGAGTAGGGATGCAGAATACAGGAAATAAAGTATAGCAACAGATGTATTTTATAGAACCAGAGGCCTGCAGAAAATTGGTGAGTAGTGAACTCCTTATTGCCGCGTTCCCACGGCAAAGTGCCGTGGATCCGCTGCAATTTGGAGGATCCTGGGCTCTGCTTTCTTGAGCAGAGCCCCAGGTCCACTTGTATGTTACTGCAATGAATAGTTTCCTGTTTTCTTCTCCTGTAACCTGCAACAGAGAAGAAGGATCGTTTAGTACTTCACTTTAACCTAAAAAATACGTTGCTCTCCCCGGAAACGGCGCCATTTTTGATTAAGACTAGAAGAGGTGTACTTATTATGTGTATAAAGATGTATTTGATGTACCCTTTCTTGTCTCCGCTATAGTATAGGACTATACCGAGTCGAATCTCAGGGAGAGCTCGCGATGGAAGCTTTACGTGTGGTAGTGAAGTGAACAAACGATGATTCTTCTCTTGCTTATAAACTTAGTGAATCAAATGCAAAAGAAACTAAAAGGATGTCTATGTTCATGGTGGAAAATCGTTGGAAAAGAAATCAAGAAGTGGATTGGTATTCACAAGAAAAGGAAAGGAACTTGTAAAAGAAGCAATCCATGACTAGCTTACCTTGCTAGCTTGCCAAGACTTACTAGACTTCTTGATAGCGAATGCTTGCCTAATGTTGTCACTCCATTGGCGTAGGATTTGTCTCGCGTGTTGACCTAATTACTTTCTCACTTTGAAGACGGTGGTTTAACCGTCAGAGAAGAGAAGATCATACAACTTGCAAGATTAACAAAGGCAATCACCCATGAGTTAGTGAAGTAAGCTAAGCTAGTGGTAAACTAGTACATGGAGAAGAATTAGCTACAACAAGCCATAAGAAAATACAAGAAAGCATGAAGTAAATTGCAAGAAGTAAACAAAGCAATAAAGAAAGCAATTAAAGAATGCAAGAAAACTAGAACAAGCTTCAAGTAGAGGAAGGAGGATGGATCAATCTTGTTGCTTCAAGTGTCACTCTTGATTACACAAGCTCTCTCCCTCACAATCACTCTCTTTTACATTGAATTCTAGGGAAGAAGAAGAGGGATCTAAAGAACAAAACCTAAAGAGAAAAATACATGAAAATTACAATACTAAACTAATCTCCTCTCTTCTCCATTCAGTTTTTGTACGCAGGTCTTCATGGAGTATTTATAGCATGGATGAGAACCTTCGAGAGCCTAGTTTGTTGGCGCAAATCTGAGATCCAACGGCCCGGATTTTGCGGTGGATCCGCCGCAAGTCGCGGCACTTTTGTGGCCGTTGGCTAACAACTTTCTGGTGGAGATTAGTTACAAGGTTGTTAGCCACGTGGTATATCTAGAATCTTCGTTTGTTGCGCGGATTTCTCTGGATCTGGATTTGAATTTGGCTTTATCTTTAATCTTGATTAATCACTTAATTAGTGTTAATTAAGTGATTATTTGGATATCTCTCCATTAAGTGTGTACCTGCAAATATGTAGAGAAGAGGAGTAAAAATCACATATTTATTTGTAATATGCATGGGAATTATGATGTAAAATATGCAATATTGGATACCAATCAGGGTTTTCAAAAATAGATTTGAAAATGTAGTATGTTTGAAAATCTCTACCATAGTGAAGAATACGAACTAGTTATAGGAAAATTTTAAAACTAGTACGAAATCCTTCAAGCAAGGAATAAAATAAAATAATTTTTCATGAAACACATGTAAATCACATGATCACTAAACACTCAAAATCAATAAAGTCCATATCAATTCTCATGAAAACAAATCATGAGTAAACTAATAATGTGAGTGTACAAGTATAATGTGACACATATCAATCATGAAAATATTCAATTAGGCTCATATGAAATTCCTTGAAAACATGAAAAACTAGATTTTCATTACAAATAGATATTACCTAAAAACATGAAAATCATAGAAACGATTTAAACTACAAGGTATATGTATGTCATGTAAAAACTAAAGTATACATACATATCCTAAACATAATGAGTCCACAAGAGTATATGCATGAAGGCACGTGGCTCAAGGATGTACATGTATAATCAATAGTTTGGACAGGATAGACATATACATGAAGTTAAAACAAAATAAGTAAAATGATGAATACAAGTCAAATGCAAGAATCATCAAAACTAGATTATACTAGTACATCAAGTGAATACAATGAGCGTTCAAGCACAAACATATATAAAGGTCTATTTGTAGCTCACTAGTTGTACAAGTAAATCCTAGTCTTAATGAAAACTTATCATTCAAGCAAGTAGTCAAAACATGAAGCATAAAACGGGAATCATAACCCAACATGATAAACATAATAATCAAAACATGAATTATTAAAACAAAAAGTCATAGTCAACCATATGATTAGCATGACTAAGACATGTGCATTAGATCTATGATTAACATGATAGCTAAAACATAAAGAGAACACAAAATATGGGTCCATATTAAACATGGGTGTCTCAACAACTAATCATGTAAAGCATAAGTCTAATAAACATGGCAAATATCATACTAATCATGAAACAATAAAACATGATTCAACAAAACAAAAATCATAAACATCATAAACATCCAAATGGTCATAATGCATATGCATGTGCATTAGATTTAGGGCATACATGTTAGTTTAAACAAGGTGAGAACACTAAATATAGATCCATATAAAATATGGGTGCTCAAGTAACTAAACATGTATAACACTAATCTAATCAACATGACATAAGCATAATGAACAATAAACCAAGACATGCTATGAATAGATGAACATGAAAAGCTTGCAAATAAAAATGGGAGTTAGAGAATGATACCAAAACCGATGAAGGTGCATCTCTAGTTCTCCAAACCACGGTGGTTCTCCTACCAAATCCCCTTGAGAGTGAAGCATCCAAATGGTTCTCTTTTAGGCTTAGAACGCATCCACCTCAAGGCACCAATACCCTCACGTGATGCGAGAGCTCCCACCTACATCAAAAGTCAAGGAGGTGGTTTTTGGTACCCATTTTCTTTTGGGTCCACGGGGGTTAGTATCTTTTCTAACCCAAACAAGATTAGTTGCTAAATTTTCATGATAAACACGATCATAACAAAATCTAGCAAGGTGGACTTTTCGATCACAATGTGTACATGTGTACACATGAGCATACATGTTATGGTTGTGTCCGTGAAAAGCATGTGTATGCCGTGTAGAGTGTGCATGCAAAGATGGACCTTGTTTCTTGCGAACCAAGGTTTCCAAACGTGAATGATTCAATGTGCATTGCCTCAAAGTGGAGCCCAAACATTCAACATTTTCTTCAAAACATTTATATCTTTTCAATAGTGGAAGATAAAGTGGAGCATGCAATAGGTGTGCTAGAAGAAGAAGAAGCTATACTAGCATGGCACACATGAGAATCAATTTCAATTTTCAAAGATTCATTTTTCTTTAAAACTAAATCAAATTCTTTTGTAATGAAATCAATTTCATTTTTCAAAACAAGGTTATCTTTTAAAACAAAATCCAATTTAGAAGATAAAACCTCATTGTTTTTCACAACATCATTACAATCATTTTTATTTTTTAAAACATCAATCTCATTAAGGGCAAGGTCTAGTTGAGATCTTAGTGAGTCACGTTCACTAGTAATCTCTTCCTTCTCTTACAAAACCAATTCAAAATTGGAACACAAATCCTTTAGTTCATTTTTCAAAATAATGTTGTCCTCTTTCAAAAGATTGTGTTTTTCTAATAAATTTTCAAGCTTTTGAGCAAGTTCCAAATTTAAAGATTGAACTTCAAAACAACCATGGCAATAGGAACTAGAGCTATCATCTATTTGAGAATCCGATTGTACCTCAAGGGAGTTTTTTCCTTGGACCATGAAGCAATGCTCTTCGGACTTCTCTCTCTTAGATCTCCTCATCTTGTTGATAATCCTTGGAAGTTCGGGAGACGTCAATAAGCTCCAAACTGCAAAAGCCGAGTCATAACGATCAAGCACCGGTAAAAGATGTTCATTAAGAGATGCTCTAAGTGCTCTAAGTGCTAATGCATTAGCCTTTTTATGCTTGCTACTATTAGGGAAGGATTCCATAGTGAAGGCTTGATAAACTAGATGTCCTAATCTTTTCAAATGGCTACTCATATTGGCCTTCCAAGATCAAGTCTAATATGGTCAAACATAGGAGGGCTATCCATGAGAGCAAATTAAATGAGTGCAAATGAACAATGCAAATGAAGATTAGCAAAACAAAATCTCACTCCTAGGTGGTTAAACCTAATATCAGGAGCGTAGGCTCTGATACCAATTGAAAAGTCACCTAGAGGGGGGGTGAATAGGTGATTAAGCTAATCTAATGAACTCAATGCGGAATTTAAAAACTTAATGCAATACACTCAAGTGCAATCAACAAATGATGCACACACAACCAAGCCAAGCAATTATGAATGCACAATATGAATAGATGCAAGCACAAAGTAAAGAGAGAGATAGAGAGAGTAAATTGATCAAGCGCAAACAACAAGATATGTTTCGAGGTTCGAGCACCCAGCTCTACATCCCCGCCTTCGACACACGAAGGATTTCTAATCCACTAGCTAGTCCACAAAGAACTCTCACAAGGAGTACCCAACTCCTCTCTTTACAACCACAACCTCCTCCTTGAGGCAAGCTCCAATCCAAGAAAACAATCACCTCACAACCCGAGGGATTAGCACAAAGCAAACACAAGGATGACCTCACAACCTGAGGGATACAACCCAAATGCACAACTTCCTCAACACAAAGAGGGCAAGGCACAAAGCAAAGATTGGGTTTTTAACTTGGTGGTCTAAACAACAACCACAAACAATTTCTTTCTCCGGCACAAAGATCCTATAGAATAAGAAAGTAGATGTTGCTCAAGTGTGGAGAAAACCAATGGAATGGAAATCAAAATCACAAAGAAAAATCCTTGGGAAAAACTGAAACCAAGATATAGAAGATGAATCAAAACTCTTTTCCCAAAAACCCTTTTCTTTGATTTTCCAAACCCTAGCAAAAACGCCAAATAGATTGTTCAATATGAGTTCAAAAACTTCTTTTGATTGCTGTGAAAACACCAGAGAGTAGGGAAAAATTCGCACAAAAATTCTTAGAGAAAAACTCTTTCCAATGGGGTATTTATAGCCCCCAGAAAAATGTAGCCGTTGGCAGCAGAAAATGCCAGAAATACACTGACGGTCGACCGGCCGGTCGATCGTCCAACGGTCAAATTCTGCCCGTTGGCACCTACCGGTCGACCGCCCCGGTCGACCCAAACAAACAGAGAGCTCTGCTCTCTGACCCGGTCGACCCTGACGGTCGACCGTCCCATGTCTGCCAAATGTGCACAGATCTATGCACGTCGGTTGACCGACCCGGTCGACCTACTTTAGCCAAGTCGACTTGGTCAGAAGACTAGTCGACTGGTTGAAGCCTGGAACAGAAAACTGAGTTAGAAACATGTTTAAAAATTCTTTTATCTTTTCTAAAAATCACCAAAAATAGTTTTATCATTCTGCATTGATATATAAACATGTGGTAAAGAGTTTAGCTCAAATATCAATCAATATGAACTATTTTTGTGTCTTATCATTTTACCAAAAACCAAAAACTGTATTTTCTAAAACTTGGATTTTGAATAGAAAATACGTTTTGTCCAAAACTCTTCCAAATACAAAAACATGATATTTAAACACTTTGAAGCATGATGTATATGGATAGAAATCCAATATACATGAAACAAATATATATCCATGTTTTTGACATTAATTCCAAAAATAAGTTTTGTTAAAACACAAAACCTAAAACACATGAATAGGTATATCAAAGTAAGTTTGTCTAAGTAGTTGAAGCATGCATGTATATAGAACAAATCATATATACATTAAACCATGTAAACTTGTTTTGATCTATCTATTTATGAAAACCAAGATCGGTTAAACCTAAAACCGAAAAACTGAAAACCAATATTCAAAACATGAAACGTGTGTGTTGTGAACTTGAGCATATCATACTATTCTAATCTTTACAAATTGGATCTAAACACAAAACTAAACTATGGTACCGAAGTCTTCTTGTAGAGCGCAATCTCCAAGCCGACTCGATCCAAAACTCCTTGATCCACCGAGCAAGTGCTATATATGATCTTTGACGCTCGGGCTCTTGAATCAACATGTGAAAGCTTCCAAATCATCTTGTTGAAGCTAATCAGCAACTAATAACTTGATTAATGATCTGAAACTAAAATCACAAGATTATTAGTACACATAACTACATGAGTTAATCATCATCAAAACTAGAGTGGAAGGCCTTTGGGCCAACACTATCATGATAGACTTCATCTTCAGATTCAGAATCCGATAAGACTGGCATAGTACGTGACCTAGTCCTCTCTGAGTTTTGTGGTAGTAATCAGGGACTTTGCCTTTTGGTACAAAGAAACAAATTAATGTTCGCTTCCCTCTGCCAAAATTAAGTCCCGATCCTTTGGTGAAATCATACCCCATTCTTTCATAAGCTATGGCCTCAGATTCGATTTTTTCAAATAGAATTGGCTTTTGATCTTTGCGCTTAGCTGACACCTAAAAGAATGCTTTACGTGCATCGCCAATCATTTCAAGTACCATGAGGTGTCTGACGGTACAGAATCAAAACCAAACATAAAAAAGTAAGCCAAATCTAAATTTTCATTAATAACCACTCACTTTCAACATTGGCAGTGGCATCAAAATTGAGCTTATCGACGCTCGTTACAAGGGAGTTTATTTTCCAAATACATTCTTCCTCTGGTTCCAGCTCGGTGTCTACTTCATTACCAGAATCATGGTCTTCTAGGGTTTTATCCTCAGCTAGATTTAGAGGATCTTGATAAATGAGGGAGTTGGTGAAGTAGTTCTCTAGCCCTTGAACGGATGCTTCTCAGCGAAGAACGCTCTTACTCTTCCCCGTTCATCAACATTTCATTACTAATGAAGGGTAGATGGGATGATGGAGTTACGGTGGATCCATAATCGTCCTAGCCGCAGGTTAAGATATGTCAGCATCGATGATATAACACGTCACTTCAGACTTCAAATCACCGATCTGATATCTTAACTTGATCTTCCCCATCAGACACGTACCATTAGCATTGAACCCATATATGGTAGTTTTTGTAGTGCTCAATCGATGGGTGAGAATTTCCAAGTATTGCATGACCCTGTGGGGTATAATGCTCAACGCAGATCCTAGATCAACTGAATGCGGCTCAGGTCAGATGATCTGATGTACCCTGTGTAGTGCAGGGGTTTGTCGTGTTTCCACTTGATTTTCAAATCCTCTTGAGAGAATGTAATTCATGGGAAATGTTTTGAGGATTGATGATAGTGCCTGTCATCTTATTCTTTTTGCATAGCTGGAATCTGGGATATGAAAACCTCAAAATCAGCTAATGCTTCTCTTAGAGTTTCTATCATGGACTTGGAGAGTCTGAAAAGGTCATAAAGGGTAATTCGAGTAGGAATTTTGGCCAGCTGAGCCAAGACGTCGAAGCAGAAGGGACTTGATGGTCCCACTTCGCCTTTCTGAAGTGTTTTGATGTAGTGAAGCTCCTTCTGCTTGTCCACGGGCTGCCCATGGACTGCTCGGCTGTGTTCTCAACTGGCTTTGGACAGTTTGCCACTGGCTAGCCATACTATTTCATGTACTGCTTGCCGGATCGGGTCTTTGATGTGGAGGGAGAACCTGTGTCAGCTGCAAAGGCAGACTTCTCTTCTCCTAAACTGGTAAGGGTAGCGACACCTTGTTTGGTCAGAAAAATTGTGCGAAGTAAAATTTTTTTGAGTGGATGAAAGATTACAATAGAAAGATTTTGATTACAAAAGAGGAAAAATTAACTAGTTCTCCCCTTTGTTTAAGGCTGGGTTCTTTTGTGTGGCGATAGAGAGTAATTCTGGTTCTCTGTTGATCGGCTAAATGAGAAGCTTATCTTCAGATGCTTTCAAAAACTAATCAGAGAGGGGGTCAATTTTTAACACACTGATTTCTCTTTTTTTCTCTCTGGACCATAAAAAAAAGAAGCAAGTGGAAAGCAAGAACCTTTTTACTTGAGAATTCTCAGCTCTTAATCTTCAAAGTCTCTCTTTCTCTTTTCTGGCCTCCTAAAAGCCCTCTCCCTTTTCATAGCTCCTCAGGCTATTTATAGGGAGTCATAGGGGTATAGTTATCACCTAAAATCCCCCCATAATGGGGATTAACTCTCCCATTATGTGAAAAGTTCATTAACCTAGTAATGGGGATCAGTTATAACAAAAACACAAATCTTGTTTGTTTGTTGTAGACACAGATGTCTCAATCAGAATGTGGAGTTGCTCAGACCCGCGTGAGGCGTAAGATGTGGAGTTGCTTAGACCTGCATTTGAAGTGGAATGTAGAGTTGCTCAGACTTATGCTTGAAGTGGGAGGCGAAGTTACTCAGACTCGCATGAGACGCAGAGTTACTTAGACCCACATCTGAAGTCTCTATCTCCCTTTAGACGTGAGGTCCGCGTTATAGTTGAAATACGACCTTCGCATTGAAGTGAGGTCCACGTTTGATGACCTGTCTTTAATGATTTTTAGACAGCGTACAGAACCTCTTCAAAGTTTTTGACACTCCGCGGTTGGATGAGATGGATTTTGGAATACCTTGAACTTCAGTTGATTTTGCGCTCCCATGATTAGAATTACAATCTTTCGAGATGCTTTGAGCCTGATCCTGTCTGGATTCTTGTCTTTATGAGCATACAATTGAACTGCTTCAAGCCTCAAGAGAAGATTCTCATAAGTGTCTTAAAAACTTAGTCTAGCACTTGTTATAAATTCTAGTTTGTTTACCAGTGTACTATTGAGCCAGTAGAGTTGTTGATTACTTTTACTAGTGTATTGTTTGAACTGATTACAGAAGTAGGTACATAATCCTTGTATGTGAGAGAACGCAGCCCTCGTAGACGTCAGCGTCATGCTGACGAGAATTCCATTAAAGTTGAACGTGATTCTCAGTTGCTGTAGAGACGCGACTCTCAACTTTAAACACGAAGATCACATTGGATGCCTCTAGACGTGGATGCGAGTGTCGCGTTGGATCCATGTCTGGCTCACATCGAGACGAGATACGCGTCAGGTATCTTGGCCACTAAAGGGCCTATAAAAGACCCGAATCTTTTAACATTCAATTCACTTGATCGTTCTTCTCTTTCGATTAAACCCGTGTCTGAAGATTTAAAGCTTTTGAGCTTTCTCAAAACCCATAAAGCTTCAAGCTTTTTTCAATCTTCTCAAAGATTTTCACCGTTGAGATGGCCCAAAACATAAGCAAACTGTTGCTTCATTGAGCGCCGCCGCTGCGCCAACCACTATGGGTAGTTCTCCTCCTCAGGAAGCCCCATTTCTGGTAAGTGAAAAGGCTTTCGCCATTGAGAATACGAAGAGACACTGTCTCTTAACTTCTTCTTGAACTTTGTGAAATTTCTGTTGAAGTTAAACAGTCAACGTGGATCTCACTGGTCTGCATTTGATTTGTGAAAGCGGTCCTCGCATTGATGAGCAGAACAAGGGTCTGGTGACCCTGGCATTTTTCTTTTTTATCAATTGACCCTCGCTTCTGCGAATTGAATACAAATCCAGGGGTCTCCATGTCTTGAGACTTTTGAACGTGGGTCTCATTTGTGAGACTCGTGTTTGAGTCTCAATACTTAGAAAAATTTCTAAGTGTGGAGCTAGACGCGGGCTCTATGTGGGCCTCGCATTTTAGTCATAGAATGCGGGTCTCATGTATTGAGCCCCGTTTGAAATCCAACCTTGGTGTAATTTCATTATTTTCAAAGTATTAACTTTGTGTTCTCCTCTTTGCAGTGAGGTTCTTGAATCTTTTGGCAATGAGACATCATTTTGGTCGTGTGGGTGGACTGGATCAAGACATTATTGCTGGCCTCAACATAATTGTGTCAGCTTTTACTGGGAAGAATCGAGAGCGACAAACCAAGTTAAGCCAAGCTAGCTCGCTGAATCTCTAAGAGCTCATCACAGATGGGAGATTTGAATCGAATGCCCGTGCATTGCTAAGAAAACCGAATTTCTTATTCGTAGACTCCATCATTGAGGATGCAAAGGTGATGCTTTATAGCAGCTACAAATGGCTTTGTCGGCTTGAAGAATGTCGCCTCTTTCTCTCGGACATGGAGAGGATATTTCCTTGTCCTCTATTAAATTGATGTCCCTTCCTCGATCGATGGAGTGTGATTTGACAGAGGAGCAATTTGGAGTTTCCCTCAGGTGAATCTCTCATCACAATCGCAGTCCCAGCGGGTCATGACATGAATGTAGTCGGACTACCGCTGGGTTTGTCAAAGACGGAGTATCCCGTGGGTAAGACTCCCCAACAAGTGGCCATGTTAATTAATCAGTTTATGACCACAAAGGTGATTTCCCGAAAGGCAAATTCAGGCATTGAGATGGGTCCCACTCTTCAGACAAATATTAGTGGTCAAGAATGATGGACTTTGTCCTTGAAGATCTAAAGGAAGAACTGCTATAGACTAGCCTCCATGTCATAGTCCGGGTTGTTCAGTACGGCATCCTGCAAAGCAATCATCATTTTTTTGTCATGCTGGAGCATTATAATCCGGAGACGTGCATATTCTTCACCCCCGTTGGGAAGAAGAGATTTGCTCTCCATGAAATTTATGAAGTCTTTGGGTTAGCGATGGGGGATTTTCCTTATGAAGAATATGTCCCGTCGGCCGAAGAATGCTCTCTTAATACATGCGACATATTCAGTAGTGTTGTGTCACTTTCACATCTGTGCTGAGAGAACTTCTTTGAGATCTAGAGGGTTCAAACAGATGGCCTGGGCGAACTATCTTTTCAATGGTCTGGGAGATAAAGCTGACCAATTGACTCACCTAGCTCCAAGCATGGATGCAGAGATTAAGGAGATGATTAGTGCATCAACGTCCTCATGTACCACAAAATTGACCAAGAATACTTTCAGACCAGGCACAGTCTTCGAAAGTTTTCATTAGCTGGTCAAGACTCCTATTTCCAATAGAACTTTGCTTACTGGATTCTTGATGCTGTGGTTGAAATGGTACATTATGCTGACACTTTCCAATGAAGTTATAGTGGCAGATGTGAAAATCACCTAGAAGGGGGTGAATAGGTGATGGCTATACTTAAAGGCAAATAATATGGAATTTAAAAACAAATCAGTAATAAGCAAAACAATTAAATAGATCTTGCAAAAGAGTAAGCAATATAAGTGCAAGTAAGAGAGAGAGTAGAGTTTAGAGATAGTAGGCAATTGTAAACACAAGGATATGTTTCGAGGTACGAGCCACTGCTCTACGTCCCCGCCTTCAACACGATGAAGGTATGAGCGATCCCACCGGATCGTCAATGGGTTACAAGTTCTCGCTAGATCTCTTCGGACACACTTGTCCTTTCTCACGGTGCTGCAATACTAACTTCGAGCTCACTAGCTCACTCGAGGCCGTAACCTCTACAGCTTCTCAATCGAAGAAAACAGTGATCAACACTTGACGACAAGAAAAGCTCACAAGCACAGCCCTACAACCAAGATGAGGAAGTGAAACACTTGGGATTGTGTAGTGCAAAAGTAAGTGGAGAAGTAGAGGAAGGGCTCAAGAAAAATCTTTTGCAAAGAGGCTAACATATGAGAATCTTTAATCTGAAGCTTAGAAATCTTATTGTTAAGTTATTTCATAGTCCCACTATTTATAGGGGATGAAGATAAGGTTAGAAAACTCAATAGATTCGTTGGAGCAAGACCCAACTAAAAACAAAAATGAATCTAGCTGTTGGGAGCTAAGTCAGCAGAATTTTCTACTGCTGGTCGACCGGCCGGTCAACTGCCAACAGTGAGATTTTCGACCATTAGGAAAGGCGGTCGACTAGACGATGGACCGTAGATCCCAAACAGAGAGTGAAACTCTCTGTTGGTCGACCGGGCCTGTCGACCGAAACAAATAGAGAGTACTGCTCTTGCTTCCGATCGATCGGCCGGTCAATCGAAGTGCACAGCTGCACTTTGGTGTATGTCGGTCGATTGCCCGGTCGACCGACAGTGAGTTTTGCTCTGCCAGCGATTGACCGCTCGGTCGACCGGCTGAGGGCCAAAACAGGTTTTTGGGTATCTTTGCAAAACAAATCTTTTTCCAATAATTTTTTTTTGGATAACTAAATACAAAATAGAGTTCTAAGGATTTGAATAATTAGAGTGTGATCATAGATCAACAACAAATATATTAGAACTATATTTTGATAAAAATTCTTTTCTACTTGTTTTTCCGAAACCTAATTTTTTGAAACTTTGTTTTTCTGAAACTCGATAACAAATCAGGTAATAAATTTTGTTTTGAAAAACACAACGAGACATGAAATGTGTGTGTGTGACAATCCCAAAAGTTATCAACTTCTTTCATCTTGGTTTTAACAAAAGACTATAAATCCTGACTAAAATGGAAAAGGTATAAATACAAATCTTGAAATAGTCTTATTGATATTACTTGATCCTTGAGCTTTCTAGTGTGCTAGGCTCTGGGATCTAAATCTTCATGACTTCCAAATGCGTGAGTCTTTTGATGGAGCCGAAATGCAACATATGTGTTGACTGAGATTTCCTGCACATAAAAGATGGTATTTTAGTTTTAAAAACAGATGTGCAAGTTTCAGTTCTAATCCGCGGTAGCAGGGCTATGCGGGTCGTGATCCTCAGGGAGGGACTGCGATAGAAGCGTTAAGCAAGTTTCTCTAAAAATTTATCTTTTTTAGTTATTTTGTTAGTCACGATGGTATTTACAATGAAAAGTGGTATTTACAATGAGTTGTGGGAAAGAATTGTGGAAGATGTGGATTTAATCTACAAAAAAGAAAAGAAAAGAAAAGGAAAGAAAACTTATCTCTTTATTTGCTTGCCGTTTGAACCGTTGCGATGATTTCCCTTTTCTTGGAAGGCGTACAAGCACGGCTTATGGGATCGTCCGCCTTCTTAATCTACTCTACGAAATAAAACAACAAGCTATGAAGACTTGTTCATCGCCATGGGCCGTCAAGGTTCCTTCTTCGGCTAGGTAGTCTCAAAGCGTCAAGTTCTCACGGTTTGCAAGTCATCGGAGAAAGAAACAATCACATAAAATAAAAATAGAAGAATAGAGATTAAACAAAACTAGAGAAACAATAACACAAGAATAAAAATAAAAAGAACAAAACGAACCTCGAGTTGATTTATTTAACAATGGTGGAAAAGCAAAACTTACACCGATTGTCACCCTCAGTACAAGTAGATCTCCTTCCTCCATGAGAACATCCTCTCCTCTCGGTTTACAAAAAGAAAATAAAAAATATACAAAGGTGGAAAGAAAACCTAAAAACCCTAACTTTGGCCCTTTGCTGGACGCTCGACTGTGTACGTTGCACTGCAGGTGATATTTATAGGGCAGAAGGAAGTAGAGTCCCATCAAAACACCTCCACGAAATCTGTCCCTGGATAACTCTGAAATGCCGCGGAAACGCGGCTTTTGCCGCGCCTCCGCGGCAATCTGGTGGCAGATTGCCACGCGCTTTGGCGCGTGGCTTCTCCTGGTCCGTCCATCTGGGCGCCTGCTTCTAGAAGTGTGATCCTGGCCTTTTAATCTGGATTTTCGAGATAACTTGGTAATCAAGTTACTCTTAATCCAGATTTCTTCAAATCCTCTCTCCACGAAATTCCTCTTTATCTTGGCTTTTTATCCTTATCCCGCAGGTGTTTAGGGTTTGATAGAAGTCTATCCAACCCTAATTTCTGATATTTGCAACTTTTAGCCCTTGTATTTGCATTTTGACTCTTTGTATTTGCGCTTTGACTCTTGGGCTTCAAATATGGGCTTGGATCTGGGCTTTTGGGCTCTTTAGGCTTTATTTATTGCTAAAATAACAATTCGAGGCCTGCACACAATAAATTACAAATTATTAATAAATGTGCAGAATTAAATGAATAAATATGAAAATGTGATGGTAAATATGATGATAAAAATGCACTTTTGACTACCAAAAGAATTATGGAAGATGTGGATTTAATCTACAAAAAAGAAAAGAAAAGAAAAGGAAAGAAAACTTATCTCTTTATTTGCTTGCCGTTTGAACCGTTGCGATGATTTCCCTTTTCTTGGAAGGCGTACAAGCACGGCTTATGGGATCGTCCGCCTTCTTAATCTACTCTACGAAATAAAACAACAAGCTATGAAGACTTGTTCATCGCCATGGGCCGTCAAGGTCCTTCTTCGGCTAGGTAGTCTCAAAGCGTCAAGTTCTCACGGTTTGCAAGACATCAGAGAAGGAAACAATATAGAAAACAAGATCAAAGAGAACAAGAACACAACATAAAATAGAAGAGATGAACAAATAAACATAACAAAAACAAACCTTTGAATGGATTTCATTAACAATTGAAGAAGAGTTGGCTTACACCGCTGTCACCTCAGTACAAGCATGGACTCTTTCCTCCATGAAAGCTTCCTCCACTCTCAGAATTTACAAAAGATAAACAAAAAGAAAACCTAACCTCGAAGAAAGAGGAAAAACCCTAAAAATCTGAACTTTGGCCCTTTGCTGGACGCTGGACTGTGTACGTTGCACTGCAGGTGATATTTATAGGGCAGAAGGAAGTAGAGTCCCATCAAAACACCTCCACGAAATCTGGTCCATGGATAAGATCAAAGTGCCGCGTTTCCGCGGCACTCTGGTGACGTTTGGCCACGCGCTTTGGCGCGTGGCCTCTCCTGGTCCGTCCCTGTGGGCTTGTGCTTCTGGAATTTTGATCCTGGCCTTTTAATCTGGATTTTCGAGATAACTTGGTAATCAAGTTACCCTTAATCCAGATTTCTTCAAATCTTCTCTCCACGAAATTCCTCTCTATCTTGGCCTTTATGCACATCCTGCAAGAGTTTAGGGTTGGGTAGAATTCTATCCTTCCCTAAACTTTAATAATTGCAACTTTAGCCCTTTCATAATTGCACTTTGACAATCTGCTATTTGCACTTTAACTCTTGGGCTTCTAACATGGGCTTGGATCTGGGCTTTTTGGGCTCTTTAGGCTTTATTTATTGCTAAAATAACAATTCGAGGCCTGCACACAATAAATTACAAATTATTAATAAATGTGCAGAATTAAATGAATAAATATGAAAATGTGATGGTAAATATGATGATAAAAATGCACTTTTCACTACCAATCACACCCCCACACTTATCTTTTTGCTCGTCCTCGAGTAAAAACAAAGAAAAAGAAAAAGAAATGAAAAGTTAATCTAACCTAACTCACTTTCGTAGGAATCACGATTGCACTTAGCACGTGCAACAAGCCGTTAAACCCCTAGGTTACCCCTAGAGGACGAGTTTTGTCTCGTGAGGGTTTTCAGTGGATTGCACCCACAAAATCCATAAAAAGGAAAATATTTGAATTATTATTGAAGAGACTAAGTAGTCTATAAGTTTTAGGATCCTCATTTTTATTCATTCTTCAAACCTGGTCTTTATAAAGTTAATTGTTATTCATTTTAGGTAAGGATTAAAATTGAATTTCTAATATAGTCTTTTTCGTTACCAAAAGTCATACGCACCCTTGTGAATCTAGGAATTCCTTAACTTGGACTCTCATGCCTCTTTATTATTTTTATAACATCATCTAATTTTCTTTCGTGTAAGTATCAAGGCTTCTTGAGGCCCTCATACCTAACTAATTGACTATTAGATGTGTTAATATATTTATTTATTTTTTTTTGGCATGTATAACTCATCTAATTTTCTTTCGTATAAGTATCAAGGCTTCTTGAGGCCCTCATACCTAACTAATTGATTATTAGATGTGTTAATACATATATTATATTTCTTAGTCTTCTTAGGCTTTCTAATCCACCCATGTAACGAACTTAAAGTCGGTGGCTCCCAAACCAGTCGGCTTTAGGGCACCAAGTGAGAAAACACCCCGCGGACTCAAATTCGAGTGAATTAGGCCCCAAAACTAAGGACTTTATTTTATTTACTCACCTTTAGGCATGAATACTTATGCTTCTTGAGGCACATGTATCAGCTTAATTGGTGAATTATTTTTTTTTTCCTTTTTTTTTTTTTTATTATTATTTTTTTTATGAGGCACAAGGTCTTTGTCTTAGAATCCTAGATATGCATTTGGTATGCACATTTCATTAAGGTAAAAATCAAGACTAATTATTTATTCAATTTCTCTCCTATACCTAAAAATTAAACAATTTATTTATTTTGACCAAGTTCTTAGAAATCCTAATCATGATTTTCCTAATCCTTAAAACTAACTTAGATTTCTTTCAAAAAATAAGTCAAAATATTTCCTTTTTATAACATTTTTTTTTTTTTAAAATTTTTTTTTAGCAAATTTTTTTTTTTTTTTTAGTTTTACCTATGTTAGTATGTTAGTAAAGCCCACCCCACACTTATCTCATGCATTGTCCTCAATGTATGAAATGAATGCATATATGCATGAAAAAGAACAAGGGAAGGCGGAAGTTACCTTAGGGTGGTGGTTCCGGAGGTGGTCTAATTGGTCCACGAAATGCGGCCCAACCAAGATAACAGATAATTTGGTGGAACCCACCAGAAACTTTCCTTACATAACCCACTAAAATATATGTATAATTATTTTTTAGTATTTCCACCCCATCAAATTTCCAAATTTCATAATAAATTTCAGAGTTAATTGTCTCAACCTCCTTGTCCCAAAATGGAGAATGAAAGGATGGAATTATTGACTTGGACATTATAGGTGCGGGAACGAATACCGACTCAGGGAAGATGCTCAAATCAAGTAAGGGCTCAGGAGTCGGACTAGGTTCAAGAATTGGGTCCAAGTCAAGAAATTGAAACTCAAGTCCACAATCTTCTTCCCACAATGGAATGTGACTCAATGGTGGTGATTCAAGTTCAGGAATGATAGATGTGGGAATCAAAACTGACTCTAAAATATTACCTAAGTCGGGTAACAAAACAGGAGTCAATAATGATTCAGGAATTTGAACTTGATCATTGATTTGAGAATCTAGGTCACATTCAAGTTCTAATTCGGGAAAGGAAAAACTTGCCAAATTATCAGAATTTGAAGTTTCGGCAAGTTCACAAGATGGTACTGAATTAGAAACTTGTTGTTCCAAGCAACTTGGTTCGTCGGCTCTAATCAAGTGGTCATCGATATCAGAATCAGCCGGCCGGTGTAAGCATTCCATCATCAAATCTATGTCATGATCATGGGCTAATTTAGCCTCAGTCATGGCAGCTAGCATCCCTTCATAGTCGATAGGTGGATCATATTCTGATTGGACTTGAAAATAGGACGGGTAATCGTGATAAATTTGTGAGTCGGTGGACTCACGTATCATCATGTCTAAAATTGATGGTGATTTTTGCTTGGACTCATTCCTACTCATCATTTCCAAGATAGATGGATTTCTATTCTGAATGGGTGGATCTGAGTATGAATTTTGGGAAGAATGTGGACTAGATGGATATGAAGGACAATTAGGTTGAGAATTAGACTCGGGGGACTCGAAACCCCATGAACTCTGTGACGAGTTGAAAGTATTATGAAGATTATAGTCATAAGATGGAGTGTGTGGGTTATATTCATTCGGATAAGACCATTCCGGCACACTAGATTGGTCAAAGTTAGGGTATGCCGGGTTGGTAATATCCGAATAATAGTTAGGGGTGTAATATGGATTAAAATTGGAATTATTATTATATGCCATATCACACCAACACAAACAACACAAACAAATAAACAAACAAAAAAGAAAAATTCTAACCTAAGTTAGGGTAGACCTATGACCTAGACGACTCCTAACTGGTTAGACTTTCCACGGGAGGTAGGGTGTAGACTTTGACCACAAGTTAATCAGCCAGGTCAGGGCAAGAGTGGTGGGAGGTTTTCCGTCAAAGACGTTCCTTAATTAAATAACCACCACACTTCGGGCTTTCGGCCCTCAATCCCCTTCCTAGACACTGATTTGGCAGGAGTCAACTTCCAACACCGTTCCCCCTTAGGATAATCTCCTATTGAGTCCGAGATGTCCCTAGGGCCAACGTCTACTCTTTTTTAGTTAGGCTTGGGTTAGTGAGTGCTTGGGATATGATTTTTGGGCTAAGGAAGGGTGATGAAATCCCCACCTTATCTTGTTAATGGGTTATGCCCTTAAGATGAATTAGTGCAAGTGTACAAGATAAATAGATAAGAATCACTCAAAGCAGAAAATCAACCAAGAGATGAATCCTATTCTACATGCAATGCGTACGTACCTTGCTCCTCCAGCACTCTTCAACAGTAGAAGTAAAAGAATTGAAAGACACGTGCCTAGAATGCAATTGTCTAAACAATTTTTAATTACAACCAATTTTTTACTGTTGATTAAATTAGCAGGTATATGGTGAATAATACAGGAAGATAAGTATTGCAGAAGCTGTATTTTGCAGAGCTGAAGACCCTGCAGAAAAATTGTCAGGAGTGAACTCCTCCTTGCCGCAGATCCGCGGCTTTGGCCGCGTTTCTGCGGCAATTTGGAGGGATCCTGGGCTCTGCTTTCTGGAGCAGAGGCCCAGGTCCACTTATATGTTACTGCAGTTGCAAAAATCCTGTTTCTTCACCTGTAACCTGCAACAGAAAAGAATAAAGAATAAGTTAATAAAAAATATTTTTTTATTAGAGAATAACTTACCGTCCCTCCCCGGCAACGGCGCCAATTTGTTGACTGAGATTTCCTGCACATAAAAGATGGTATTTTAGTTTTAAAAACAGATGTGCAAGTTTCAGTTCTAATCCGCGGTAGCAGGGCTATGCGGGTCGTGATCCTCAGGGAGGGACTGCGATAGAAGCGTTAAGCAAGTTTCTCTAAAAATTTATCTTTTTTAGTTATTTTGTTAGTCACGATGGTATTTACAATGAAAAGTGGTATTTACAATGAGTTGTGGGAAAGAATTGTGGAAGATGTGGATTTAATCTACAAAAAAGAAAAGAAAAGAAAAGGAAAGAAAACTTATCTCTTTATTTGCTTGCCGTTTGAACCGTTGCGATGATTTCCCTTTTCTTGGAAGGCGTACAAGCACGGCTTATGGGATCGTCCGCCTTCTTAATCTACTCTACGAAATAAAACAACAAGCTATGAAGACTTGTTCATCGCCATGGGCCGTCAAGGTTCCTTCTTCGGCTAGGTAGTCTCAAAGCGTCAAGTTCTCACGGTTTGCAAGTCATCGGAGAAAGAAACAATCACATAAAATAAAAATAGAAGAACAGAGATTAAACAAAACTAGAGAAACAATAACACAAGAATAAAAATAAAAAGAACAAAACGAACCTCGAGTTGATTTATTTAACAATGGTGGAAAAGCAAAACTTACACCGATTGTCACCCTCAGTACAAGTAGATCTCCTTCCTCCATGAGAACATCCTCTCCTCTCGGTTTACAAAAAGAAAATAAAAAATATACAAAGGTGGAAAGAAAACCTAAAAACCCTAACTTTGGCCCTTTGCTGGACGCTCGACTGTGTACGTTGCACTGCAGGTGATATTTATAGGGCAGAAGGAAGTAGAGTCCCATCAAAACACCTCCACGAAATCTGTCCCTGGATAACTCTGAAATGCCGCGGAAACGCGGCTTTTGCCGCGCCTCCGCGGCAATCTGGTGGCAGATTGCCACGCGCTTTGGCGCGTGGCTTCTCCTGGTCCGTCCATCTGGGCGCCTGCTTCTAGAAGTGTGATCCTGGCCTTTTAATCTGGATTTTCGAGATAACTTGGTAATCAAGTTACTCTTAATCCAGATTTCTTCAAATCCTCTCTCCACGAAATTCCTCTTTATCTTGGCTTTTTATCCTTATCCCGCAGGTGTTTAGGGTTTGATAGAAGTCTATCCAACCCTAATTTCTGATATTTGCAACTTTTAGCCCTTGTATTTGCATTTTGACTCTTTGTATTTGCGCTTTGACTCTTGGGCTTCAAATATGGGCTTGGATCTGGGCTTTTGGGCTCTTTAGGCTTTATTTATTGCTAAAATAACAATTCGAGGCCTGCACACAATAAATTACAAATTATTAATAAATGTGCAGAATTAAATGAATAAATATGAAAATGTGATGGTAAATATGATGATAAAAATGCACTTTTGACTACCAATCAATATGTTTTTACCTGAAACATATTTAAACAATTTTGTTTATATACTAACTACATATGGTTTGTTATCATCAAAACTTATTGCTAATGGCCTTCAAACCAACAATCTCCCCCTTTTTGATGATGACAAAACATATAGAGTTATTACAAATATTTTGGTAAGAGACTTCAAGTGAAGCTCCCCCTTAACACATGCATATATAAGAATAAGACATAAAAGAGCAAAATGCAAATAAAAGCATATATAAAGGATATAATAGTTAGACTCATATGCTAGCCATCTATACATAACAAAGATACTGAGTTATAAAAGAGTATGCACAAATGGTTACCTCCATCCATCAAGAAATACCTCCAGCCTCCAAATAAGTGGTAGATGGTTGGATCAACATCGAATAAGAAATAATACATAACCAAACACATATATCACATAGAGACAATAAGGATAACTGCTATATTAGAAATAAATATGTCCATACATGCTTAGAGGTTCTTGCCAACCTCAAAAATCAAATACACACAAACACACGATGCATATGTCCATAAAACAAACAAACTACATACTAAATCCAAATACAGAAAATAAAGCATAAAATCTAACTCCCTCAAACCCTTAAATAACTCCATTAAAATATCTCTCCCCCTTTTGTCATCAACAAAAAGGGCCTTCCTGGAAATCAGGGTCTTCTGGGGAAGCTGGTGCCTCAGGAACAGCAGACGGAGGAACCCATGTGTTGAAAGGAGGACTCATGGGCGGAAGTGGCTATGAGCGACCACTTAGAAGAGGAGCCAGCCAAGTGTTCCTATTGTAGATGTCATAGACGCATGTCTGCATATAGTGAATGGAATCATAAATGTGGTTGAGATCATTGTCCACTCGCTGCTCTAGCCGCTGAAAGTGAGCGGTCATTTGAGCGGACATCTGCAGGTTGTACTCCTGAAACTGAGTAGAGAGAGCATGATATGGATCAAAGGAAGCAGAAGAAGCAGAAAAATATCTTGGAGTAACAACAAGAATGATAGGTTGGTGCTGAGGAGCAGGGCACGCTCCCTAACACGCATCCTCTTAAGGAGAGTGTTGTTGATGTCAGTTGATGGTTCAATGGACCGTTCAGTGGGCAGATCGAATCTGAGTTGCTTTAGAAGACATGTAATAAGCATGCCAAAGGGCAAGTGCTGGTTTGGGACCAGAAGATGATCGCATGTCACGTAATTGATGATGATTTCGGAACATTTATTCTAATTCCTTTCAGAAGGCAATAGATCAGAAGAGGAGCAGAACCCCTAGCATGACTATACTCTTCTGATTTTGGCAGGAGGTTATAGAAAATGATTTTAGCTAAGACTTGGGCGGTGAGTGTATAATACTTTACCTCCTCATTCCGAACTAAAACGGGGTTATTGATTGAGGTTTAAACCTGCACACAAAATACAGAACTTCAGATTTAGAATAAAGAGTGCAAGTTACTCAATTCTACCACGATAGCAAGTGGCTATGTGCGTCGTGATCCACAAGGAGGGACTAGCGATGAAAGCTTTTTTAGTAAGTTTTCTTTGAAGATATAAAGGATGGTTAAAATTCTTCTTTTAGTCCTTGTAAAGAAAAAGAGAAAAATTAGGTTAAAGTGAGTTAGGAAGAAGATGGTAGATTAAGAAGATGGAAAAACTAGAAATGATATGTACAAAGAAATAAAAAAGGAATGGTAAAAAAAATGCTAGATTGTGGTGTTCTAAACTATAAAATTAAAAGAAAAGAAAGAAACTAAAAGTTACTTACCCTTTTGTGCTCATATAACTTTGATTTGTAGCTACGACTTACCTTGTCTTTGAAGGCGATAAAGCATGGGGTGTAGGATCTTCCCCATTCCCGATCTACACTAAGAATAAAAGGGCAAGCTATATTAGCAAGAGAATGGTTGTTCATCACCATAGGCCATCAAGGGCACTTGCAATGGTGAAACAGTCTCGAGGCTATTAGATTCACTTGGATTGCAACACATTAGAGGAAAGTAAACGAAAACAAGAGTAAAGAAGAAAAAGTAACTTTGATTCAATTCAAATAACAATAGAATAAGAGATCACTTACACCGGTGTCGCCTACAGTACAAGCTTGCTCTCATTCCTCCATGAAAGTATCATCTCCTCTCAGTTACATAAAGAAAATAAAAATTACATGAAAGAAAATAAAAACCTAAGTTACAAACTACAAATTAGCCTAAGTTCTACTCTCTACTTTGTCATTCCCCCGTACGCTCTGAAAATCACTGTATTTATAGGCAAAAACCCATGTAGGGGAGCGTATGAAGATAGGGGAACAAACGCTCTCCCTAACTCCCTAACAAAGCGGCGGAACCGCGTTTCCGCGGCAAGGTAGCCACATCTTGTTGGTGGTACTCCCCGGCTTCGCGATTGATGTTTATCTTCAGCTGGATTTATAGTTTATGTTCGGGATTTTGATGAAATGACCTTTGATCCTTGGCTTAAACCGATTGATTTGTAGGTATTTATTCTAACTGGTTTTCAACCGATCTGAACCAATCTGATCTGCCCTGATTTACTGAGTTCGAATTAATTCTGATTTAGTTCAGAATTTGATAGGCTTTTGGGCTCATTTCTCTTCACTTTCCTTTAAGAATGGGCATGTAAACAAATTAAACAATAATTAGGAAAAATAGAGTTATTTTATAATAAGTATGAGAATATGAGAATGAATGTGCAATATTAGCGACCGATCACACTCCCATACCTATCTTTTGCTAGTCCGCGAGCTAAGAACTAAAAAAAATTATTAGACCACTTTCGCAGGTCACGCGATTGCACTGAGCATGTGCAACAGGCCGTTAAACCTCTAGGTTACCCCTAGAGGACGAGTTTTGTCTCGTGATGGTTTTCAGTAGATTACACCTACAAAATCCATAAAGAAAGAGAAAAATGTTAGTATTTTGAAAACATATTTTGAAAGAAAACTATTTGAAATATTATTGTAAGTTTTAAGTAATCTATAAGTTATAGGAAAAATGAATTTTTCATTCCTAAACTTAGTCTCTATTCAAAAAATTGTTATCAATCAAAGTAAGGAGTCAAATTGTACTTCTCATCTAGTCTATTACTTTACCCTGTCATATGCACATTGTGACCGTAAAAATTTTGACTAAGGGTTCTTTAACTCTAACTCTTATGCCTTATTTATTTATATATATATATATTTGGTGGTATTATTCCTTAGCTCTATTAGGCTTTCTAATCTGCCCATGTAACGAGCCTTTAATCGATGATTCCCAAACCAAACGGTCTTAGGGCACCTGGTGAGAAAACACGCCAAGGACTTAAAGAGTTGAGCAGACAAGGCCACAAAACTAAGGATTTTATTATATGCACCACTTTTAGGCATGAATACTTATGCTTTAATAGGCACAAATACCCAGCTTAATCAGAGGATTTATATATATATATATATATTTCTCAAACTTATCTAATCGTCTTTCGCATAAATACTAAGGCTTGCTTAGATTAAAGCACCTAGCTAATCAATAATTAGATTTGTTTATCTTTCACAAATATATTTTTTTCTTTTTTTATTTCTTTAAGCATAAGAATATTTGTTTTTGAACCCTAAGTGTGTAAGTGTATGAAGTGTGCATATTTTATCAAGGTAAAGATCAGAACTAAAGTACTTTGACAAATTATCTTTCTAACCCTAAAAATCAAATAAATAATCTTATTTTGTCCAAGTATAAGAAATCCTAATTTTGATTTTCCTATTCCTTAAAATTGACTTAATTTCTTACAAAAATATGTCAAAATATTATTTCTATTTTCAAAAAGTTTTTAAAAGTAAAGAAAATGTTAATTTTTTAAAAAAAAAGAAAACCCAAGTTATGTTAGAACACTCCCCACACCTATCTCATGCATTGTCCTCAATGTATGAATTAATGCATAGATGAATGAAAAAGAAGAAAGGGAAGGAAAATATTACCTTAAGGTGGTGGTTCGGTAGTAGTCTGATTGGGTCAAGCGTTGCTACCCAATCAAGATAATGTGATGGTTCACGAAACCTACCTTTATTGACCTCTTTTCTATTTACATATTTACAGTCCCTAGTATGAATAGGATCATGAAAGATCCTATCATGCGTTGGCCCAAAAGGTTACACTCTCCCTTTGTTTAGAGTTTTGGTGATAACAAAACAAATAAGAGCTATTTGGTACTAATTAGTTTGTTTAAGATAAGTTTCAGGTTAGTACCATATTTGGAGGCCATTGCTTAGCTATTGCAAGAACTTCTAGGTTCATGAAGCAAAGAAGGCTTTTTGCACATCAAGGAAGGAACATAGAAGAGAAGGCTCTAGCAAGGCATTGCATGGCTCAAGACTTCAAGATTGCTTAAGATAATTTATTAGATTTGTTTTTAGTTTAGAGTTTTGTTAAAGAATAGTGAATAGGTTTGAAGCTCTATCACATACGTTTTTGCGCACATCTTGTTTCCAAACATATTTCCTATAATATATACAAAAATAGTTTGTATACAATCTTCAGCCTACAAACTCATTTTTATCCATTGTATATATCCCTATTCAAAACTATTTTGTTAAAAATAGATTTCTCCTCAAAATTCCATTTTTGTTTTGGCTTTTGACCTGAGCCGGTCGACCGCCAGGGTCGACCGACCCAATGTCAGGTCAAGCCGGTCAGCTGACCCAGTCGACCGGGGTTCTGGCAGCAGTGCGTGTCAGTGTGCATGTTTCACGGTCGACCCTGACGGTCGACCGAGACTTGCCTGACTGACAGACTCTGCTCTCTGTATTTTTCGGTCGACCGGGCGGTCGACCGTCAGCCTGCAACGGCTATTTTTTTTTAAACTAGCGGTCGACCGGCCGATCGACCGAGGTAGCCGTTTGAACAGTAACGGCTATTTTCTAAGCTGGTTTATTTTGGTGCTTTTCTCACTTAAGTGTGTTTAAATGACATGTTTTGGTTTTAATACTTTCTGATTAGCCTTAAATATGTTTTATCTCCTAACCCTAGCCCTCTCCTATAAATAGGGGTGTTTAGGGAGAGGTTGGTTAACTAGAAAAATTATCAAAATTTCCACAAGTTTAAGGCATTCAAAAAGACTTGGTTTCTTGGTTTTTGTGCTGAAGTTCTCTGTCATTTTCTGAAGTGTTTTCAAGAACTCTCTGATTTCTTTTTCTTTTCTCCTTGCACACAAGAGCTTCATTCCTACTCATTATTCTCTAAGGACCTTTGTAAGGGAAGAGAATTTTGCAAGAGACAGTTTGTGGTCTTTTGACTACTCAGAGATTGCTTGTACTTGAGATTGTGGAGTTGGGTACTCCGGTGTATTTGTGACATCTTTGTGATAGTGGAAGTGGTTGGAATCCTTCTGGGGAAGGCGGGGAAGTAGAGCTGGGTGCTCGAACCTCGATAACAATTCTCGGTGTTTGCGTTTGGTTTACTTGCTCTTATTTCTTGCTCTATTTTCATTGCTCTTATTACTTGCTCTCTGCATTCATTGCTATATTCACTTGCTTTGTGAGATTGTTGCATCATAATTTTTAAATTGTGCATTGATTAGCATTATCACCTACTCACCCCCCTCTAGGTGATTTTCAATTGGTATCAGAGCTTGGACTCTAGGTTTTGGCTTAAAATCCATAGAGAGATCCTTAAAACTTGCTAATCAACATTTGCATTCATCCATTCATTCACTAGTAAACATGACCGACAACATCAAAACCCCTCCTAAATTTGATGGACTTAATTTCCCTATTTGGAAGGTTAGGATGACTATCTTTTTGCAATCTTTAGGTAGCTTAGTATCTAAATCCTTGACCAAACCCTATGTAGTACCCGATAGTGATGAGAGCACTTGGACCGACTTCACCTTTAGAGAATATGAGGCTAACTCCAAGGCCCAAAACTCCCTATTAACCGCCTTGAATGAGGATGACCTTACACGGGTAATTCATTGCCAATCCGCCTATGAGATTTGGCAACATTTATTGGTCACACACGAGGGGACTTCACAAGTTAAGAGAGCTAGGATAGATCTCTTAAGGTCCCAATATGAATCCTTTAAAATGATTGATGAAGAATCTATTGATTGTATGATTACTAGATTTACTAAAATCACCAATGCTCTTTCTTCTTTAGGTGATGACATCTCCAATGACCAAAAGGTGCGAAAAGTAATTTGGGCACTTCCTACATCATGGGAGATTAAGGCCACCACCTTGAAAGAATTGAACGACAAGGATGAGATGGACCTCATTAGTCTCATTGGGAACTTAAAAACCCATGAGATGGAAAAGAAAGCAAGAGAAGAGGCCGCTCCACTAAAGAAGAAATCCATAGCCTTCAAGTCTTCATCCACTCTTGAAGACGATGAAGAAGATGAAGAAGAAGATGAGGAGCTATCACTACTTGTTCACAATGTGAAGAGAATGTACCGGAGGAATAAGCTCAACTTCCGAAGGAAATTTGAAGGCAAATAGGAGAGAAGAATTATATGCTACAATTGCCGAAAACTCGGACATATCATGGCCGATTGCCCGGAGTTCAAGAAGAAGATGACCTCCTCCTTCAAGCAAAAGAAACCGGAAGAAAAGAAAGCGTACAAGGCAACATGGGATTCGGAAAGCGAGTCCGAAGAAGAGGTGGATACGGCAAACATGTGTTTCAGGCAAACACACCAAAGGTAACCCCTTAACCTCTTGATGAAGAAGATGATGATTTAAGTAAAGAAGATCTTGTTCATGCCTTTGTTGAACTTTCAGAAACTTATGATAATAAAAAGATTGAATGCTCTAAATTAGAAAAGAAAGTTGCTTTTCTCAAAAATCAACTTGCTATTATTTCTAAAGAAAAAGATGAAATTTCTTCAAACCTCATTTCTACCCAAAATGAATTTAGTGCTTACAAAGTTGCTTGTAAAGCAAAATTTCCTAAAATTGATAAAAAAGAAATTTCTTCTTTGAAAACTAGAATTGTTGATTTTGAAAAGACTATAAAGGATTGTGCTTTTAACACTAAGAAACTTAAAGAAATGTTTTCTAAAAAGCACACCTCTCATGCTAAAGATTCACATTTTAAGATTCCTCATGCTCACACTACACATAACACTTCTCATGCTAAATCATTTCATGCTCACAATTCTCATGCTCACAAATCACACACTCACTATGCTTTTAAATATGGTAGAGTATATAGATGCACATATTGTGGTAAGAATGGACATTTGACTAAATTTTGTTATGACCAAATAAATAGAACCAATAATCTTGTTTGGGTTAATGAAACTAACCCTTTAGGACCCAAGAAAATGTGGGTACCAAAATCAAGTCCTAAATTATTTGATGTAGGTACACACCAAGGCTCAAAGGTGTAGGGAGCGGTGGTACCTTGATAGTGGTTGCTCAAGACACATGACGTGGGACATTAATAACTTTACAACCCTATCAAGGTACATGGAAGGTGGCACCGTCACCTTCGGGGATGACTCCAAGGGGAATATCATCGGTATAGGTAACATTCAAATTGGTGCATCTCCTATTATAGAAAATGTTGTTCTTGTTGATGGTTTGAAACATAATTTGCTTAGCATTAGTCAACTTTGTGACCGTTGACTTAAAGTTGTTTTTGATGATTCTTCTTGCAAGATTTTGATGTTAAACCAATGATTGTATTCTCACCGGTTTTTGTGACAATAATGTTTATATCATTGACATGCTTAATATGAATTTCTCTACTAAATGCTTGAATGCTTTTGATGAGAATTCTTGGCTTTGGCATAGAAGATTAGGACATGCATCTTTTGACCATCTTTCTAGGATTAATTCTAAGGAATTGGTGAAGGGTATACCTTACTTGAAGTTTGAGAAAGACCGCATTTGTGGTGCGTGCCAACTTGGGAAACAAACCAAGTCTTCCTTCAAACCAATTAAGGATATCATGTCAACTAGGCCTTTAGAATTAATTCATATGGATCTTTTTGGACCTACTAAAACTAAGAGCTTAAATGGTAGTAGATTTGCATTTGTTTTAGTTGATGATTTTCCCGTTTCACTTGGGTTTTCTTCTTGGAACACAAAGATCAAACCTTTTCTCGTTTTAAGATTTTTTGAAAAAGAGTTGAAAAAGAAAAGGGCTTTTCGATTTTGAGAATAAGGAGTGATAGAGGTGGTGAGTTTGTTAACCAACTCTTCATGACTTACTGTGTGAAAAGGGAATTAAGCATGAAATGTCTTGTCCTAGAACTCCACAACAAAATGGAGTTGTAGGAAGGAAAAATAGAACACTTCAAGAGATGGCTAGGACGATGATAAGTGAGTACGACCTCCCTCAATATCTATGGGCCGAGGCCGTAAACATCGCATGCTATATTTCAAATCGTATTTATTTGTGTAAAAATTCTTTCAAAACATCTTTTGAAATGTATCATTCTAGAAAACCTAATGTTTCATATTTCAAAGTTTTTGGTTGCAAGTGTTTTATTTTGAACACTAAAGATAACTTGGGTAAATTTGATGCTAAGGCTTATGAAGCAATCTTTGTTGGATATTCTACAACTAGTAAAGCTTATAGAGTATTCAATAGATCTTCACTTACCATTGAAGAATCCATGCATGTTAAATTTGAAGAATCTAATGTGTTTGTTGAGAATGTTGTAGAGATTGAACCATTAGGTGATAACAAGGAGAGACTATCCTTGAAGGACTCACCCGCTCAAGATGATAGCAAGAACAAATTGGTGACGTTCAAGAGGATAAAGAGGAAAGCTCTCAACCGCTTCCTAAAGCTTGGAGATATGCCACAAATCATCCCAAGGAGCTCATCTTAGGTGATGCATCTAAAGGGGTAACAACTCGCTCCAAACTCCATGACCTATGTGGTAATTTTGCTTTCATTTCTCATTTTGAACCCAAAAGCATCCTCGAAGCCGAGGCGGACTCATATTGGTTGCTAGCCATGCAAGAGGAACTCAATCAATTTGAGCGCAACCAAGTTTGGCACCTTGTTCCTAGGCCCCACGATAGACCAATAATTGGTACTAAGTGGATCTTTAGGAATAAGATGGATGAGTCTAAAAATATGATTAGGAATAAGGCTAGGTCAGTGGCCCAAGGTTACACTCAAGTTGAAGGAATTGACTTTGAGGAGACCTTTGCACCCGCAGCACGGCTTGAAGCCATACGGATGACACTAGCTTTTGCATCTTTCAAAAATTTTAAACTTTTTCAAATGGATGTAAAAAGTGCATTTTTGAATGGTTTTATAAATGAAGAAGTTTATGTTGCTCAACCTCCCGGTTTTGTTGATCATGTTCATCCCGATTTTGTTTTTAAACTTGATAAAGCTTTGTATGGATTGAAACAAGCTCCAAGAGCTTGGTATGAAAGGCTTTCTAGTTTTCTCATTTCAAATGATTTTATTAAAGGCAAAGTAGATACAACACTATTCACTAAGCATGTTGATAATGACATTTTAATTGTGCAAATTTATGTTGATGATATAATTTTTGGTTCTACTAATGAGTTTTTATGCAAGGAATTTGAAAAGGTTATGCAATGTGAATTTGAAATGTCTTCAATGAGTGAGCTTAATTTCTTTCTTGGACTCCAAATCAAGCAATTGCAAGATGGGAACTTCATATGTCAAGCCAAATACGCAAAGGAACTCGTAAAGAATTTTGGACTTGAAGACTCAAAGGTTTGCAACACTCCCATGGCAACTACCACCAAGCTTGATAAGGATGACCAAGGTAAAAATGTTGATATTAAATTGTATAGAAGCATGATAGGTAGTCTTTTGTATTTGACGGCAAGTAGGCCGGATATCATGTTTAGTGTGTGTCTTTGTGCTAGATTTCAATCGTGTCCCAAAGAGTCCCATCTTATTACGGTAAAACGCATTATTCATTATATTAAGGGAACGATTGGAATGGGCCTATGGTATCTAAAAATCGGAGATTTCTCAATGACGAGTTATTCGGATGCCGACTATGCGGGTTGTAGAGTAGATAGAAAGAGTACTAGTGGGACATGTTAATTTCTTGGTAATTTTCTTGTTTCATGGTCCTCTAAGAAATAAAATTCCGTAGCTCTCTCAACCGCCGAGGCGGAGTATGTTGCTGCGGGGGCTTGTTGTGCACAAGTCCTTTGGATGAAACATACTCTCCTTGATTATGATTTGCATTATAACCATATAAAAATATTTTGTGATAATACTAGTACTATTCATATGACTAAGAATTCAAATCAACATAGTAAGACCAAGCACATTGAGATTAGATATAACTTTCTTAGAGATCATTTTGAGAAAAGAGATATAGATATTGATTATGTTTCTACAGATTTGCAACTTGCCGATATTTTCACTAAACCACTTGATTTTGCTAGATTTTCATTCATTTGTGGTGAACTTAATATTTGTGTTATTGAATAAAAATGTTTTCTTAACCCTTTTTGATGTATGACAAAAGGGGGAGAATGAGTTTATGTATGGAAATATGAGTTCATATGGTTTTGGTTCCATATGAGTTTATATATGCTTTTAGTTTTTGATGTGTTTTCATGAATTCTTGTAATTTGAGTTTAAGTGTTTTGCAAGTGTTTCATGTTCTCATGGTTTTTGGTTTCATGATGTTTACTTGCAAATTACAAATTACATTATTTTTCCTTGTTTAATATAGCACAAGTTGAGGGGGAGCTTTCTCCTCCCCTATATTCTTGTTTATAGCTTATTTGTTTTGTCATCATCAAAAAGGGGGAGATTGTTGGCCCAAAAGGTTACACTCTCCCTTTGTTTAGAGTATTGATGATAACAAAACAAATAAGAGCTATTTGGTACTAATTAGTTTGTTTAAGATAAGTTTCAGGTTAGTACCATATTTGGAGGCCATTGCTTAGCTATTGCAAGAACTTCTAGGTTCATGAAGCAAAGAAGGCTTTTTGCACATCAAGGAAGGAACATAGAAGAGAAGGCTCTAGTAAGGCATTGCATGGCTCAAGACTTCAAGATTGCTTAAGATAATTTATTAGATTTGTTTTTAGTTTAGAGTTTTGTTAAAGAATAGTGAATAGGTTTGAAGCTCTATCACACATGTTTTTGCCCAAATCTTGTTTCCAAACATATTTCCTATAATATATACAAAAATAGTTTGTATACAATCTTCAGCCTACAAACTCATTTTTATCCATTGTATATATCCCTATTCAAAACTATTTTGTTGAAAATAGATTTCTCCTCAAAATTCCGTTTTTGTTTTGGCTTTTGACCTGAGCCGGTCGACCGCCAGGGTCGACCGACCCAATGTCAGGTCAAGCCGGTCGGCCGACCCAGTCGACCGGGGTTCTGGCAGCAGTGCGTGTCAGTGTGCACGTTTCACGGTCGACCTGGACGGTCGACCGAGACTTGCCTGACTGACAAACTCTGCTCTCTGTATTTTTGGGTCGACTGGGCAGTCGACCGTCAGCCTGCAGCGACTATTTTTTTTGAACTAGCGGTCGACCGGCCAGTCGACCGAGGTAGCCATTTGAACAGTAACGGCTATTTTCTAAGCTGGTTTATTTTTTGTCCTTTTCTCACTTAAGTGTGTTTAAATGACATGTTTTGGTTTTAATACTTTCTGATTAGCCTTAAATATGTTTTATCTCCTAACCCTATCCCTCTCCTATAAATAGGGGTGTTTAGGGAGAGGTTGGTTAACTAGAAAAATTATCAAAATTTCCACAAGTTTAAGGCATTCAAAAAGACTTGGTTTCTTGGTTTTTGTGCTGAAATTCTCTCTCATTTTCTTAAGTGTTTTCAAGAACTCTCTGATTTCTTTTTCTTTTCTCCTTGCACACAAAAGCTTCATTCCTACTCATTATTCTCTAAGGACCTTTGTAAGGGAAGAGAATTTTGTAAGAGAGAGTTTGTGGTCTTTTGACTACTCAGAGATTGCTTGTACTTGAGATTGTGGAGTGAATACTCCGGTGTATTTGTGACATCTTTGTGATAGTGGAAGTGGTTGGAATCCTTCTGGGGAAGGCGGGGAAGTAGAGCTGGGTGCTCGAACCTCGATAACAATTCTCGTTGTTTGCGTTTGGTTTACTTGCTTTTATTTCTTGCTCTATTTTCATTGCTCTTATTACTTGCTCTCTACATTCATTGCCATATTCACTTGCTTTGTGAGATTGTTGCATCATAATTTTTATATTGTGCATTGATTAGCATTATCACCTATTCACCCCCCCTCTAGGTGATTTTCATCATGAAACTTACTCCCTTTACATGACTAGTCCTAGAAAAAATACCCACAGAGTCATCATGGTCTATACTTATGTCCAACAAAAGAATGTGACTTGGTGGAATGGTTGACTTAGACTGAAGAATGATAGGTTCAGGAACCAATACAAACTTGGGAAAATTAACTTGGGGTTCGAGAGTTAGTTTCGGTTCAAGCGTTGAGTCCAAGTCCAAGAATTGATATCACATACTTTTCCCATAAATAGAATGTGTCTATCCAAAATTGGAGATTCAATTTTAAAATCTATGGGTACGGGAATAAATGTTGGCTCAGAAAATTAGTCCAAATTATATAAGAATATCGGAGTCAACATAGATTCAAAGATGGAAACTGAATCACAAAGTTGGCGATTGGATTCACATTCATGATCAAGTTCAATCTCATTAAAATGAAAACTTGCCAATTCGTCAATGGGTTGATATTGGTCAAGTTCAAGGCTTTGTGGTGAAAATGAATCTTTGTCAAAGTCTTCAAGATACCATGATTCTTGGTTTTCATGAATATGGCTAGAAGTGTTAGGAATAGTCAAAGATTGAATAGGGAGAGTTTCCTTATTCCTACGCATGTTCTCCAATCTACTAATTCTTTCTTCTATCATATTGAGTGGATCATTTTGAAATTGAATCATGGCTTACATACTCTTTTCTAAGTGGCATGTTCCCTTGAAAAATAGAGTAAGGATTTGTGACTTGAAAATTTTTATGGGATTTTGAGTCTTCTAAAATTTGAATTCATCGCTCAAGCTCATCTAAGGTCTCCATCCTCTTTTCCAAGTCAATTAATTCTTCTAATGGTTGTTCAGGAGAAGGAGTATATGAAGCTGGATGTTGGTAGGGTAGTTGACAATGACTGGGGGGAGTTGTATCCCCATTGACTCTGTAAAGAGTAATAAAGATTTTTCCATTCTTGTTCATAGTATTGGGACTGGGGCATGTAATGATTCAGATAAGACCAATCTGACATACTGGGTTGGTTAAAGTTATGATAAGATGGGTTGGTAATATCTGAAAAAGAGGATGGAGTGTAATATAGATTACCATTAAAATTGAAAAAATTATTGTTATAAGCCATATCACATAGGAAATGTTAACGCAAACAAAAGAAAAGCAAACAAATAAGCAAAGAAAAAAAATTCTAAACTAAGTTATGGTAGATCTTTGACCTAGACAACTCTTAACTGGTTAGATTGTCCACGGGAGGTATAATGTATACTTTAACTACAAGCTAATCAGCCAGGTAAGGGTAAGATTGGTGGGAGGTATCCGCGCAAAAGCGACGGGCCTAATTAAGCCAAACCACCAGCCTTTGGGGTTTTACCCCTCAATCCCTTTCCTTAGACACTGATTTGACAGGAGTCAAATTCCAAGACTTTCCCCCTTAGGATAATCTCCTAATTGAGTCCGAGAAGTCCTTAGGGCCAACGTCTACTTATTTTTAGTTAGGCTTGGGTTAATGAGTGAGGAAATTGTTTGTGGGCTAAGGGAGAGTAATGACTTCCTCATCTTATCTTGTTTATAGAATAAGCCCTTAAGATTGATTGTGCAAAGTGTGTAGGATAAAGAAAAGTAACATTTAACAAGCAAATAATCACTCAAGAATGTTTCCTAAACTATATGCCATGCAAACATACCTTTTACTCCAGCACTCTTCAACAGTAATGTAAAATGCAAACGAATTAGACACGTGCCTAAATACAAAGTCTAAACCGTTTTTAGCATTTAACAAAAATCATTTTACTCTTGAGGTTAGAAAGGAAGTACAGTGAGACAAACAAGAAAATAATAGCTACAGATATTAAACTTTACAATTCAGCTAACCTGCAAAAAATACAGGTTAGTAGTTCATTCAGATTGCCACAGGAATGTAGCAAATCTGAGGGCTTCTTGGCTCTACTTTTTTGAGCAGAGTCCAAGGCCACTTTATGTCCACTTTAGCAAAAGTTCCTTGTTGTTAAATCTGTATACCAAAAACCAAGAAGAAGGTTAACCAAAAATGTAAACTTTAATAAGAATTACTTACTGTCCCTCCCCGACAACGGCGCCAAAATTTGATTGTGGTTTAAACCTGCACACAAAATACAAAACTTCAGATTTAGAATAAAAAGTGCAAGTTACTCAATTCTACTGCGATGACAAGTGGCTATGCGGGTCGTGATCCACAAGGAGGGTCTAGCGATGAAAGCTTTTTTAGTAAGTTTTCTTTTTAGATACAAAGGATGGTTAAAATTCTTCTTTTAGTTCTTATAAAGAAAAAGAGAAAATTTAGGTTAAAGTGAGTTAGGAAGAAGATGGTAGATTAAGAAGATGGAAAAACTAGAAATGATATGTACAAATAAATGAAAAGGAATAATAAAAAAAGTGATAGATTATGGTGTTCTAAATTACAGAATTAAAAGAAAAGAAAGAAACTAAAAGTTACTTACCCCTTTTGTGCTCATATACCTTGGATTCGTAGCTATGACTTACCTTGTGTTTGAAGGCGATCAAGCATGGCATGTAGGATCTTCCCCATTCCCGATCTACACTAAGAATAAAAGGGCAAGCTATACTAGCAAGAGAATGGTTGTTCATCACCATAGGCCATCAAGGGCACTTGCAATGGTGAAGCAGTCTCGAGGCTATCAGATTCACTTAGATTGCAACACATTAGAGGATAGTAAATGAAAACAAGAGTAAAGAAGAAAAAGTAACTTTGATTCAATTCAAATAACAATGGAAGAAGAGATCACTTACACCGGTGTCACCTGCAGTACAAGCTTGCTCTCATTCCTCCATGAAAGTATCATCTCCTCTCAGTTACATAAAGAAAATAAAAATTATATGAAAGAAAATAAAAACCTAAGTTACAAACTATAAATTAGCCTAAGCTCTACTCTCTACTTGGTCATTCTCCCGTACGCTCTGAAAATCCCTGTATTTATAGGCAAAGACCCACGTAGGAGAGTGTATGAAGATGGGGGGAGCAAATGCTCCCCTAACTCCCAAATAAAGCCGCGAAAATGTGGCTTTAGCCGTATTTCTGCGGCCAGGGTGTGGCCAGGTGGCCACACCCTGTTGGTGGTACTCTCCGGCTTCACGATTGATGTTTATCTTTAGCTGGATTTGCAGTTTAAGTCTAAGATTTTGACGAAATAACCTTTGATCCTTGGCTTCAACCGATTGATTTGTATGGATTTGTTCTAACTGGTTTTCAATCGATCTGAACCAACCTGATTTACCCTAATTTACCGAGTTCAAATTAATTCTAATTTAATTCAGAATTTGATGGGCTTTTGGGCTCATTTCTCTTCACTCTCCTTTAGGAATGGGCCTACAAATAAATTAAACAATAATTAGGAAAAAGTAGAGTTTTTTTTATAATAAGTATGAGAATATGATAATGAATGTGCAATATTAGCGACCGATCAGTTATCATCATCGTGAAGCAAAATGGAGGCGGTGTGGGCAGACTCACAATCAGGATAAGCAAATTCTTGAAGATCCACATTATAAACATCTACTCTTTCACAGGAGCAGTGTAGAAGATGAGCAAATTTTTCAAGAGAAATATTTATATCTTTACCCAAAACTCTAGACCTGATATGATTATTTTGAAAAGATAGGTTAGAGTAAAAATAATGGACTAGTTTAGGGTAAACTGGTTCTTTCATGGTGACAAAATGCTCAAGTGAACTAGTACTCAAGATATTTGCAAGATTAAGGTGCTCAAATCACTAAGTACCACAGTCCTACCAGAGATGACATTATTATTGTGGATTATAGTATATCTATGAGATGCATTTTGGGAGATGAAGAGGCTGGATGATGATTCAGGGGTTTTCCCCTTCTTAGATCTGAATCTTTTAGACATGATGATGTATTAAACAAGATAGTAGCAAGAAATAAAGATGGAGAAACAAGAATAATAAGGAAAATTGAAGAGATTAAGGAGAAATTTTAGTTATACCTCAAAACCAAGAAAAATCCCTTGAAATATTGTAGATCTGGAGCCTGAGTACGATTTTTACAATTTTTGTAGGAGAAATTTTGGATTAGGAGGAGTTTTAATAGGTTGGATTAGGTTTGGGAGGAGGAAAATTGAAGAGGGAAGCAGTTGGAGAAGAGAAGATGAGGGGATTTGGGAATTTAGGGCTTTAAAAATTGGGTGAAAAAACTGGTTACCCGACTCCCAGTCCACCGCCCGGTCGACCGGCACAAACCGAGAGCAAACTCGGTTTCGGTCAGTCGACCGCCTGGTCGACCGGCTTCGGACAGAAATTTTTTTTCATCTTCCAGGTTAGATCGGTCGACCGGGCCTATCACAGGCTAACTCAGTCGACCGGTCGGTCGTCCGTAACAGCTCAAAACACAGTATAAGTTTTTTTTTGATTCAATTTTTACTTTCCTTTAAAAGGAAGTTAGAGACTGATATATTTTTACATATAAAACATGAAAACAATGTTAAAATTTTAATAGGCATGGAAAACACATAAAATTTAATTTTTTATTTAATTTTATTATTATTAACAATATATTTTGGAAACTTCTTGAAGTCAACAAAATGAATTTTGATATCAATGAAATCAAATTGTAGTTGATAAAATAAAAGTTGGTACCATTTGTCGAGAATTATTTTTTTTAAGATACTAATAGTAGATTTTGATACCAATTGAAGGTGAAATATGAAGTACATTTTGATACCAAATAAATACCAATTAAAATCAGTGCATAATCTTGTAAAGATACTAATTAACATTTAGAATAAAATCAAGCTTAACATAAACATAATTTGTACTTTAAGAATGTAAAGATATTGTAAAGCAAGCACAATCAAATCATATATATGTATGTATGAAAATAAAAATACAAATTGAAATTTGAAGAATACATATATAAGAAACAAATATGGTATACAAAAATGAAATTTCATGAAAATCATGTGTATAACTCATACCTACCACCCTATTTATGCACAAGTTTAAAAGATATTCAATATGGGTATATAAGGTATGGTCGCCCATCCAATCGCCCTTAGGTTGGCAGGGGTTTTGAAAAGTAACAGTTTGAAAATAATTTAACTTGTTTGAAAACTCTACCAATTTAAGAATCTAGAAACTAGTTTAAAATAATTTTTAAAAATTAGTTAAAGATTCTTCAAAACATGATACAAAATCATATATCTCATAAAGCATGTGTTTTACACAAAATTAACACTTAAGATTTATAAAGCTCATATAAAGCTCATGAAAACAAAGACATGAGTAAATACCAAACATAGAGTGTAAGAATCATGTAATCAATAAAATCATGAAAATAAGGCATTGAAGCTTATATGAATTTTCTTTTATCAAAAGTAAGAAATCATTAATACTAAATACGCTTCAAGGTATATATATGTTTTATCAAAACTAGAGTATACATACATATCCCAAATATAAATAAGTCCATAATAGAATATTGCATGTAAAACAAGTGACTCTAGGATGACATGTATATCTAAAGTTTTGGACAAAATTGATATATTCATGAAGATAAATACATTTTTATGAAAACATGTACAAAAATAGGGAATACATGTTAAGATACACGAATCATCAAAACTAGATTATACATGTACATGTAATAAGTACAAATGAGCAATGAAACACAAACATATAATAATCAACTATAGCTCACTACTTGTACAAGTATAAACACAAGTTTTAACGAAGACTACATCTAAATAAGTAATCAAAAATATGAAGTAAAAAATCATAAACAAACATGATCATTAGGGTAAATGCACGTATTTTAGAGTTAAGATATATACAATAGCCAAACTATAGTGAGAACATAAAAATAGTAGTCCATATAAACATGAGTGTATGTCAAATACTATTTATGTATATCGCAAGTCTAATTGACCTTGAATTTAATATAATGATCATGAAAAACCAAAACATGCTAAAAATCAAACAATGAGAGCATGTAATCAAAATGGGAGTTAGAGATAGTTACCGAAACCAATAAGGCTAATCTTTAGGTCTCCAAACTATGATGGTCCTCCCACCAAACATCCTCGAAGGTGATGCATCTAATGTAGTGTCCATTAAGCTCAAACGTATCCACCTTCAAGGCAATAAAACCCTCACATCAAGTGAGAGCCCACACCTACATCAAATACAATAAGGGTGAATTTTGGTACCCATACCTTTTTGGGTTCATGGGGGTTAGCACCTTTCCTAACCCAAACAAACTTGTTCGTAAAATTTGAATTATGTATTCTATCATAATAAAAACTTTACAAGGTGGCCCGTACGTCCACAATATGTACAAGTGTACACATGAGCATGCATAAAATCATGTGTGTGAGCATGATGATCATGTGTATGCCATGATTTATGTGCATGAATATGTGGAGTATGTTTTTTTAGAAACATAAATTCCAATCATGTGCGGTTCATGGCACATTGGCTCAAAGTAGAGCCCAAATAATCTACACTATTCTTAAACATGCAAATATCATTTTCAATTGTTGAAGAAGGAGTGGAGCATGCATTCTTATCAATTGAGGGTATAACAATAGAATCATGAAAAGAATGAGAAGCCAAATCATTTTTCAAAGAAATATTTTCATTTGAAATAAATTCCAATTCTTTTGAAGCCAAAGAAATTTTATTTTTTAAAGAATTATTCTCCTTTAAAATAATATCGAGTTTTGAAGACTGATTAGTCTCTAATTTTACATAATTTTTATTACATTCTAATATTTATTTGATGTAAAATTCTGCTAATAAAGCTTTGCTTGCTTAATCCTAGGTCCATGGTGTGCAAATGAAGAAGAAGACCTAAACCACCATTTAATGAGTGACTGAAGGCCTACCAAATAGCCATTGACTTTAAAGAGGAGATTTTGTCAGCACTAGGCATCAAATCATGAATCCAGGAGGTCAAGTGGACAGGAGACAGAAGGTGCGGCATGCTGCCCAAATCTTAGCGCGCGCCGCCCTGACCTGGCCGAAGAAATGTGGCCATATAGGCACACGCGCGCCCGGGCTTTGCGCCAGGGGTTGCCCTCCTGGCCCCCTTTCCCCTGGTGCCTATAAATACCCCCAGAGGTCTTCAGTTGGGAGATATCCAGAGCTTTAGCAAGTTGTTGTAATCATGTTTTTAGGACTGTAGTTGTTTTAGTTTTCTTCTTCTTCTAGTTTTAGTTTTAACAATTAGAGTGAAAGAGAGAAATTGTGTACAACTTGTATTTGAAGGTGACAAGCTAATACAAGTAACTACTTCTCTTTCTTCTTTCCATTTACTTGTGTTTTTCATTTGATTCTACATTCTTGTTTTAATGTAACTCCTTCTCTTTACCTCTTCTCTTTTGTTGTTTCTTTTCTTAAGCATGTCTAACTAACTCTCTCATTGCATGGCTAACTATTTACTAATCCACTAATCTCTAACAACTTGATTAAGAACCCCAATGAGTCAATAGTGTCAAATAAGCCTTGTGCAAACGAGAGTTATGACATCTTAAGACGAGGGTTCTAACTCTAACTTACCTACAAGAATTTACTATCTTATATTACATGCTTAATGGTTTTTTGATGATTTATGGGTTGTGTGCATTACTTGTTGTTATAAGTTAAAGATTTTTCTTTTAACTTTGCCGATACCGTTAGTGCTCTTGTGTCTTCCCTTATTCTTGCCTTCTATTGGATCTTAATGAGGGAATGTCTAAGTTTTTCCCGCGTTAAGCTAAGTTATAGGAAGAACTTTCACTTGATTTCTATGCGAATAGTTCCTATGCATAAGGGTTAAGCTTGCCTATGATCCATCGTGAGACTACATCTTCAAGAAGTTAGGGATTAGTGGGAACACTTAGTAGAAAGCTAGCCATGCGCTTTTATCATTAAGAAAAATCCACTTTTTTAACAAGCAAACCAATTGAAAACTATTCTTGAAACAAACTTGTTTTCATTTTCACATTCTTTATTCGAACAAAGAACTTTCCCTTTTCTTGAACAAAGAAGCCGCGTCAAGCTTTCATCGCTCTCCTTCCTTGTGGATATGACCCGTATAGCCACTTCGCTACTATGGAAGAATCGCAAAAGCAATAACATCGACCCACACTCTCTTTACTTATTCTTGTGCTTGCTTTTTGCACATCAAATTTTGGCGCCGTCGCTAGGGAGGGAATGACTTTATTGTTCAATACTATAGATTTTTCTTTGTTCTTGTGTGTAGGAGAAGTACCACGGAGCTTGCTATCATGGGAAGCGAAAGTGGTGGCCAAGGACGTTGCACAAGGATTTATTTGCCCTCGGAAAAATTCGTGTAAAAGCGAGTTTCTCCGATTAACGTACTAACAAACTCGTTTGCAGGGTTGCTGATTAGTCACATATATTGCATTTACATTGTCACCTTACCATACTTTTTAGCTAATAAATCCTATTAATAAGTCTTCTTTTTCTTTGTTAAATGTAGGCCCAAATGCTAAAAGAAAGAAAAGAGAAACAAGCCCAAAAGTTTACCAAATTCTAATTTAATTCAGAATAAATTTGAAATGAAGGAATCAGGGCAAAATCTTGGCATATCAAGAGGTTGAGAAGAATCCTCCCTAAATCAAGCGGTTGAATCCACAGAATCAAAGGCTGTTTCGTAAACTTTTGGAGCAGACACAGGAAAACTAGCAGAAGATACGGGCAAATCATCAAACCAGAGATCTCCACCAGTTGGGTGTGGCCACCTGGCCACACCAGGGCCACGAAAACGCGGCCCTAGTCGCGTTTTCGCATCTTGTTGAACTTTGTTGGGGGAGCGTTTGCTCCCCTAATTTTCCGGGATCCTCCCCTTTTGGTTTTTCCCTATAAATACTGGTTTCAGCAAGGAAAAAAGGAGCGAAGACTAGGATTAGAATTTGTATTTATTTTCTAAGGATTTAAGATCTTTGTTAGCTAGCACAAAAGTTATAATCTTGTTGTTTAATTTGTAGTCCAGTATCAAAACTTATGAGAGAGAGGAATTGAGTGCTTGTACTTGATGATTGAAGTGACATCAATACAAGAACCGAGCCGCTTTTTCTTCCACTCGTATTACGGTATGGCTTGCATTGTTTATTTTCTTTCTTCATTATTTTTCATGAGTAACTAAATGGTTTTCTGGGCTCACTATTGTAACTCTCTCTAGTTCTTCTTCTCTTCTGATTTTTAAAGAAAAAGACCCAATGAATCATATGCATGCCTTACTTAAAAGCCTATCTTTTTGAAAGTGTTCTTGAAGGCACATGAGGATGGGTTTGGATCGTTAAACTCTTACTTCATTCATGAACGTTTCTTGAACTGTTTTTACTTCATTCTTGCTTCTTCGCACTTGATGATTTAACATTCAATTCTAAACAAATTTTCAAAGAAAAGATTGAACTCTTCCAACCATCTTATGTGCTTTACTTTAACCTTTCTAAAATCAACTTTAAGTTTTGCTTATGATCACTTTGAAGCACTTAGAATTTTAATAGAAGAATTAACTTTAGAGTAGTGAAATAGTGAGCCCAGATTCTCCTCCTTATTATAATTAACAAAACAATTTTCGAGCTTTCTAAATCACCTTCTCCAAAACCTTTTCTAAAAATTACAATTTCTCTTTTAATCATCTCTTTCTTTCCATTCTCTTTTCCATTAAAAAACGAACACAATTCTTTTTTTTAAACAATTCACCAAAAAGCTTCCATCGCATTCCTCCTCGTGGACACGACCCGTTAGCCACAAGCTACACCATAAATTCTTAAACTCTTTGATTGTTCTTTCATTTTAGCAATCAATTTTTGGCGTCGTTGCCGGGGAGGGAATGGTGTAGTTATTTTTTAACAAGTTTTGTGTGTTGTTTCAGGGACTTAAAGATTCAGATCTAGCATTCAAGCTTTGCAGAAAAGACTTGCAAATTCTGTGCCCCTACTCTCGAAAGTAGGAAAAAGAATTTCAAGAAATTGCGTTACAGAAACTGAAAAATTCATTGGACTACTAAAAACTCTTTTTTGCAGGACATACTGCTCGCAAAAATTTAAGTTTTTGTATGTTATATTTGTACTATTTCTGCTATCCACCATCCCTGTTTTAAGCCAACAGTAAAACACTTGTTGAAAAGTTTAAAAAATTGATTAGACATTTGCTTTTTAGGCACGAGTCTTTTCAATTCATTTACTTTACTATTGAAGAGTGCTGGAGCAAGGTACGTACGCATTTCATTCAGAATAGGACTCATCTCTTTGTTGATTTATATCGCTTTGAGTGAATCTTGTTTATCTTGTACACTTGCACAAAATTGATTTTAAGGGCAACACCCAATAACAAGATAAGGTGGGGATTTAATCACCCTTCGTTGGCCCCAAGCACGCACAACCTAAGGCTAAGTAAAATCTGATGGATGTTGGCCTTAGGGACATCTCGAACTCACTAGGAGATTATCTTAAAGAGGGAAGGTGTTGGAAATTGACTCCTGCCAAATCAGTGTCTAGGAAGGGGATTGAGGGTCGAAAGCCCGAAGAGTGGTGGTTACTTAATTAAGGAACATCTTTGACGGATAACCTCCCACCAATCTTGCCCTGACCTGGCTGATTAGCTCGTGGTCAAAGTCTACATTCTACCTCATGTGGACAATCAACCAGTTAGGAGTTGTCTAGGTCAAGGTTACCTTAGACTAGGCTTAGTTGATTACTATTGTTGACTGTTGGTAAACTTGTTTGTGATTGTGATTGTGTATGCAAGTGTGGTCGAGAGACCCTAATTCATCTAGGTTGACTAGAAACACATCACCACCCAAGTTTGAACCAAGACCGGATCCGGTAATGGCTCAATCAACATCACTGCAGGATAGGTTCTACCCCATTAGAACCTCACTTCCATCTTGCATTCTACATCCATCGGTTGGTGAATACAATTTTGAGCTCAAGCCTCAATTCATCAACACACTCCACAAGTTTCATGGCTTAGAGTCCGAAGATGCCTACTTCTTCATAAGAGAATTTGAGGAAGTATGTCTAATGATGAAAATCCCACACCTTGTAGACGATGCTATTAGGTTGAGATTTGTTCCTTTCGCACTTAAGGACTTAGCAAAGAAGTGGCTCTACAGCTTAGCGGCCGGTTCTATCACATCGTGGGATGGTTTCATCAAGGTCTTCTTAAAGAAATTCTATCCAATTCATAAAATCGCTCTCATTAGGAAGACGATCATGCAATTCAAGCAAGAACCTATTGAACCGTTCTGGAGGTACTTTGAACGCTTTAAGGACCTCCTTATCCAATGTCCATATCATGGAATAGAGAAATGGCGGCAATGCCAAATTCTTTATGACGGTTTAGACTATTCCACCAAAACCCTCTTAGAAAGTATGTGCCAAGGGGGTTTTTTGTAGAAGGATGAAAATGAAGGATGTGATTTGTATGAAAATCTGGCTGAGAAGACCATCCAATGGGAACCCACTAGTGAGACCTCTAGGAATCCTAACTCCATCTCTTCAAAAGGAGGTCTCCATTCTATCGAATCATCCATAGCTAATGAGGCTAAGTTAGCTAACCTAGCTAGAAGACTGGAAGCTCTAGAAATGAAAGAACCAAGTCCAGTCAATCAAGTTAGCCCAAACCAATTTTTAACCCCGGGCTGCACTTACTGTCAAGCCATGAATCATGTGTTCGAGGAATGCCCTGTGTTTCAGGCTCAGCAAACCTACCACGAACCGATGAATGCGGCCTTTTCAAGGCCGAACAACAATCCTTATGCACCAACTACAATTCCGGTTGGAGAAATCACCCTAATTTCTCATGGAGCCAAAATAACTCTGACCATTCACGATCAAATCATGCTAGCCACTTCCATTATGGTAATAACTCTTCAAATCATCAACCCAACTTCTCCAATTTCCATAATAATTCTCCCAACCATCCACCTAACTTTCAAAACTATCAACAGAACTTTTCCAACCAAGCTCCACAATCCTCCTTCCAGAATCCTCAACTAGAAAGGAGAATGACCGACTTTGAAAGAAACATGGAAAGATATATGAAAAACCAAGATTCTCTCATGCAAACTATCCAAAGGTTAGAGGTTCAAATGAGTCAACTAGCCACTCCACAGAATGAGAGACAGAAGGGTACCCTGCCTAGTCAGCCAATAACCAATCCGAGGAATTCTCAACAAGCTCATTTGGCTGAGGATCATTCATTGAATCAATGTAATGTTGTTCATACATTGAGGTCAGGAAAGAGAGTTGATAATCAAGTGTTAACACCAACCAATCCCATTCAGCACAACCACAATCAAGCATCCACTTTATCTAATCCAAAACCTTCCAATTCTGATGAATCTGAAAAAGATAAGTCAGCCAGCCAGGTGCACCAGCCTATAGTAGCATTTCCTAATAGGCTGAAAAACAACAAGTAAAACCCACACATGGACAAGATAATTGAGATATTTAACTAAGTGAAGATAAATGTGCCACTTCTTGATGCCATCCAATAAGTCCATTCCTATGCTAAATTTCTTAAGGACATGTGCACCTAGAAGAGAAAGACTAATGTACCAAAAAAGTTCTTAGCCACTAACATTAGTGAGCTACTATCGGGTCCGATCCCTGTCAAGTACAAGGATCCAGTTAGTCCCACCATTGCCTGCACAATTGGACAAGCCGAGATTAGTCGTGCACTTCTTGACTTGGGGGCCAGTATCAACCTTGCTTCCATTCTCAGTTTATTAGAAACTCGGGTTGGGAAATCTTAGTCCAACTCGAGTCACCATCCAACTGGCTGACCGTTCTGTAAAAGTTTCAAAAGGGGAGATTAATGATGTCCTGATCCGGGTAGGAGAATTCATTTACCCTATCGATTTCATAGTTCTGGAGACACAACCGGTGTCCAACTCCAATCATAAGGCTCAAACTCCTGTTATCCTAGGGTGACCATTCCTTGCTACTGCTAATGCCATCATAAATTGTAGGAATAGGTCTATGAGGTTAACCTTTAGGGACATGACTAGAGAAGTCAATGTCTTCAATCTAGGAAAACAACCCCGCGATATCGAGGACCAAACATTTGAAGTCAACCTAATTTAGAACTTGACAAGTGAACATGGGGAAGAATTGGAATTAGAAATAGAGTGTGACTTCGTGTTAGAGTCTGACGACTTTAATCTTGATCAGGTTATAGATTCTGTTGTGAATTAGGCCTCGCACCCTATTTCACCAATAATGGAGCAAACAGATTTGACTAGTCCTTCCAGTGAGCCTTCCTCTTCCTTAGAATTGAAAGTCTTACCTGCGCATCTCAAGTACGCCTATCTAGGCGAATAAGAGACCTTTTCTGTCATCATTGCCTCCCATTTAAATGATGGGGAAGAAGAATATCTGAAAGCTATTCTAAGAAAACATAGGGAGCCATTGGGTGGACTATGACCGATATCAAAGGGATTAAGTCCGACCATCGTTCAACATCGCATTCATCTCAATGATGACGCCACACCTAAATGAGACCCGCAACGTAGATTAAACCCTATAATGCAAGAGGCTGTTTATGCTGAAATCATAAAACTCTTAGACAATAGGATAATTTATCCCATTTCTGATAGCCAATGGGTCGGTCCTGTCCACGCGGTTCTAAAGAAATCCGGTTTCACCGTAGTGGAAAACGAGAACAAAGAGTTGGTCCAAACTTGACTTCCCATGAAGATCCGAGTTTGCATCGACTATAGGAAGCTTAATGCTGCAACTCGTAAGGACCATTTTCCACTTTCCTTCATTTGATCAAATGCTTGAACATTTGGCGGGTCACGAGTATTACTGTTTCTTGGACGGTTACTCGGGGTATAACCAGATCCTTATCGCTCCTGAGGACCAAGAAAAGACTACGTTTACATTTCTATTTGGGACATTTGCTTATCGTCGAATGCCTTTCGGATTATGCAATGCCCCAGCAACGTTTCAACGTTGCATGTTGAGTCTTTCTCTGATATGGTAGAATGATTCTTAGAGATCTTTATGGATGATTTCTCCATCTATGGAGATTCATTCATTCAATGTCTCCACCATTTAGAACTCGTCCTCCAACGTTGTGCTGAGAAAAATCTGACACTGAACTGGGAGAAATGCCACTTCATGGTAAAATATGGAATTGTCTTGGGTCATGAAATCTCCAAGAAAGGAATTGAAGTGGATAGAGCCAAAATCGAGGTATTTCTAAGCTTCCCATGCCCAAATGCGTTAAGGATATTGTTGGCCCAATGGCCTTCCACTCTAGTTTTGATGATGATCAACACTAATGTAGTTATGTTTACTAATATTCTTGTGTTTCTAAGTTTCAGATCATTAACAGGATATTAGTTGGTGATTAGCTTCAACAAGGAGTTTAGAAGCTATTCTTGTGTTTACTAATATTCTTGTGTTTCTAAGCTTCAAGTTCACACTTTGTCTAGCCCATGGATGGAGTTTTGGAGCAAGTCTACTTGAAGATGAAGATCGTCAAGAAGACTTAGGTATCCTAGTTTAGATAGAGTTTTAGATCCATTTGTAAAGCTTAGTTTAGTTGATATGCTCAAGTGCACAAATCACACACGTTTTATGATTGAGTTTTGGTTTTCATGAATAGTTTATCAAAACAAGTTTAAATTGATATATGTATAGTTGCTTCATTCTATACATGCATGCTTAATTTTTTAAACAAACTTATTTTGACTATCCTATTCATGTTTTGGAAAATTCTAGTTTGATAAAATACAAGTTTTGTTTTTGATAAAATTGGCAAGACACAAAAATGAATTGATATGATTGATATATGTCTTGAAATTTTTATCACAAGTTTGGTTATCAAAGTAAAATGATAAAACAAGTTTTAGAAAAATAATTTTTTAGAAAAACAGTTTTTATTGTGATTAAAACTATTTTTTAGATTTACTGTGATTTTATGGGATTTTTATTGAGTGAAAAGACCTATTTTCAAATCCCGTATCTGTGCAGTTCTGCACTGTGCCTGCCAGGCCAGTACGGTCGACCGGACTGGTCGACCGCACCAAGGGCCGGTCGACCGGGCCGGTCGACCGATGTGCACAGACGTGCACGTCTGTTAGGCACAGTGGACGGTCGACCGGGCCGGTCGACCGGGTTGAGAGCTCTGCTCTCGGGAATTTTCAGTCGACCGGACCGGTCGACCGATGTTGCCCAACGGTCACATTTTTGACCGTTGGCGGTCGACCGGGCCGGTCGACCGGCAGTTGGTCAGACTGCCACATCAGCCTAACAGCTAGTTTTTCCTAGGGGCTATATATACCCCATTTCTCCATTGTTTTGAGGATGAATTTTTGAGCTAAAAATTTTCAGTTTTCTGAAGAGTTTAAAAGAGTTTTAAAAGAGTTTTTAAGTCAAAAAGATTTCATCTTATTTGTTTTTGGGTTTTTGAAAAATCAAAGAAAAATAGGTTTTTGGGATTTTTGCTTAGATCTTCAATTCTATCATATTGCAAGTATTTTCCCAAGGATTTTTCTTTGTTGCTTGTTTCCAAAAACACTTGTTTTCCACACTTGAGCTCTATCTTCTATCCTAAACTATTAGGATCTTTGTTTTGTGGAAAAAGAAAGAAAGAGAGAGTTTTGAGGTTGTTGTTTGTAACCTCTAAGTTGTACACCCTTTTATTTGTGAATCCCTCTTCGGTAGAGGTGATCGGGTGATTGAGTTGTATCCCTCAAGTGTGAGGTGATAGTGTTGGTTGTGAGCCTCTTCGGTAGAGGTGTTGTGGATTGTGGTTGTTGTAGCCTCGGTGGCTTTGTATTGAGAGAGGAGTTAGGTACTCCTAGAGTTGTAAGAAATCCTCTTCGGTAGAGGTTCCCTCGGTGGGAGTTGAGATAGTGAAAATCCTACACGGTGGTGTAGGCGGGGATGTAGAGCAAGGTGCTCGAACCTCGAAACAAATCTCGTTGTTTGCGATTGCTCCCATTGTCTCTCTAACTCTCTCTCATTTACTTTGTGCAAAGCATCATACTTCATATCATACCATATTTGCTTGTGTTGTGCATAATTCATATTGCCATATCATATATTGCTTGTGTTGTGCCTTGCATCTCTTATTGTCATATTTATTATATGCTTGGCTTGCTTGTGTGTGTGCATCACTTATACTCATCCAACAAGAGCTTCACATAGCGCCTCAACCCATATCTAGGGGAATCAAGAGGAGTTAGTCCAGAGCCTCGCAAGGGGAATTCGGCTACACTTGGTGGATTGTATTAAGTGTGTTGCAAGATTTGCATTAGCTTCCGCATTTAGCGCACTTAGTTTGCATTTAGTTTCTTAGATTAGCACTTACACCTATTCACCCCCCTCTAGGTGTTTTTCAGATATTAGATCCTTCTTAGGACATACTGGTTTCTACAAAAGATTTATCAAGGATTTTAGCAAAATTGCTAGACCCTTGACTAATCTATTGGCTAAGGATGTTTCCTTCACTTTCGATACTGAATGCATAAGCTCTTAGGAGAAGCTTAAGAGAGAGCTTATTTCTGCACCAATCATATCTGCACAGGATTGGTCTAAGCCGTTCGAAATCATGTGCGATGCTTCCAATTTTGCCATAGGCGCTGTCTTAGGACAACGCACTGATAACAAGCAGCATGTGATTTACTACTCTAGTAGGACTCTCAACGATGCTCAATTGAACTACACTACTACTGAGAAGGAATTCTTGGCAGTAGTGTTTGTCTTAGAGAAGTTTCGTCCCTACCTACTAGGGTCCAAAACCACCATTTTCACCGATCATTCTGCGCTCAGGTACCTCATGATGAAGAAGGATGCCAAGGCCCGACTTATTCGTTGGATCCTCCTTCTTCAAGAATTCGATCTTGAGATTCGAGATAAGAAAGACGTAGAAAATGTCATTGCTGACCATCTCTCACGGATCTCTAATTCTCCATGCAACGAATTACCCATAAATAAAGATTTTCCTGATGAATATCTCTTAGCTATCTCTAGGGAACCTTGGTTCGCGGATATAGTGAATTACTTAGTCACAAACCAAACTCCGTCTCATTGGTCCAAAAACTATGTATACCAGTTCTTATCCCAAGTCCGGTATTTCTTTTTGGAGGAACAGTATCTTTTCAAGTACTGTTCTGACCAAATTATTAGGAGATGCATTCCCGATGAGGAGGTTAAGAGTGTTCTATCTTTTTGTCACGAACTTGCATGCGGTGGACACTTTGGTCCCTGCAAGACTGCTGAAAAAGTGCTACAAAGCGGGTTTTATTGGCCCACTTTGTTTAAGGATGCTTATGAATTTTGCAAGACGTGCCCTAGATGCCAAATGGTAGGAAGGATTTCAAAACAAAATATGATGCCCCTCAACCCAATTCTAGAAATAGAACTCTTTGATGTTTGGGGCATCGACTTTATGGGTCCATTTTCTAATTCATTTGAAAACCAATACATATTGGTTGCTGTGGATTATGTGTCCAAGTGGGTAGAAGCCATTCCTTGTAAAACTAATGATAACAGAGTTTTCATAAAGTTTTTAAAAGAGAACATTTTTTCACGCTTCGAAACCCCTCGTGCCATCATCAGTGATAATGGCACTCACTTTTGCAATAGATCTTTTGAAGCTCTTATGCGAAAATATGCCATAACTCACAAGTTGTCCACACCTTATCATCCTCAAATCAGTGGGCAAGTTGAGGTTTCCAATAGACAAGTCAAGATTATCTTGGAGAAAACTGTAAACCAAAACCAGAAAGATTGGTCCATCAAACTTGTAGATCCTCTATGAGCCTACAGGACCGCTTTCAAGATGATTCTAGGAATGTCTCCTTATAGGTTAGTCTATGGCAAACCTTGTCACTTGCCCGTTGAGTTAGAGCACCGAGCCTTATGGGCAATCAAACAGTTGAATTTCGACTTGACTAAGGCCGGTGACCTTCGGAAATTACAAATTTTCGAGTTAGAGGAATTGAGAAATGAGGCCTATGAAAATGCTAGGATCACTAAAGATAGAGTCAAGATTTTTCATGATAAGCACATCATAAGAAAAATCTTTGTCCCTGGACAAAAAGTCTTACTCTATAATTTTAGGCTTCATCTTTTTTCAGGAAAATTGAAATCAAGATGGACTGGGCCATTCGTTGTAAAAATCGTGTTTTCACATGGTGCAGTTGAGATCAGTGACACCAAAAATGGAAATGACTTTAAGGTAAATGGTCAACGCCTTAAAGCTTTCTTGGAATCGGTGCCGGTAAATGAAACGGCAATGGGTCTTTTTGACCCAGTGTATCAGTAACTTTCCTCCTTTCCATTTTATTTCATGCATTTATACATTTATTTCATACATTAGGGACAATGCATGAGATAAGTGTGAGGGAGGGTTCTAATGTGACTGATATAAAAAAAAACAAAAATATATAAATATAAAAAAAAGAAAAAAACTTTATGAAAGGGGTAGAACAATATTTTGATATATTTTTTGTAAGAATTAAGTCAATTTTAAGGAATAGGAGAATCATAATTAGAATTTCTTATACTTGGTAAAAATAAGATAACTTGTTTGATTTTTAGGGTCAGGAAGAAAATTTGTGAATATAATTTAGTCTTGATATTTACCTTGATGACATATGCACACTAAATTTACTTACACACTTAGGGTTTAAAAACAGAGACTCTTATACCTTATAAAAAAATTTTTATAAAAAAGAAAAAAAAGAAAAAAAACAAGTCTAATTATTGATTAGCTAGGTGCTTTGGCCTAAGCAAGCCTTAGTATTCATGCAAAAGATAATTAGATAAGTTTGAAATGTGTATATAAATCCTCTGATTAAGCTGGGTATTTATGCATCATGAAGCATAAGTCTTCACGCCTAAAAGGGGTACATTTCATAAATAAAAATCTTGGTTTCATGGCCTTGTCTGCTCGAGTGTTTAAGTCCTTAGGGGTGTTTTCTCACCTGGTGTCCTAAAACTGTCCGGTTTGGGTGTCACCGACTGAAGGCTCGTTACATGGGCAGATTAGAAAGCCTAATGAAATTGAGGAATAAATTCCACCAAAAATAAATAAGGCATAGGAGTTAATCTTAAAGAACCATTAGTCAACTTCACAGTCACGATGGTGCATACGACTCACGGTAAATTAATAGACTAGATGAGAAGTACAATTTGACTCCTCACTTTAATTGATGGCATGTTGTTGAATAGAGACTAAGTTTAGGAATGAAAAATTTGATATTCCTATAACTTATAGATTACTTAAACTCTCATAAATATACTTCAAATATTTTTTCCTTTAAAAATACTTTTCGAAAATACTAACTTTTTTCTTTTTCTTTACGAATTTTGTAGGTGTAATCCACTGAAAATCCTCACGAGACAAAACTCGTCCTCTAGGGGTAACCTAGAGGTTTAATGGCTTGTTGCACATGCTTAGTGCAATCGAGTGACCTGCGAAAGTGGTTTAATAATTGATTAGAATTAGTCTGATGTTTTGCTCGAGGGCGAGCAAAAGATAAGTGTGGGGATGTGATTAGTCACATATATTGCATTTACATTGTCACCTTACCAAACTTTTTAGCTAATAAATCCTATTAATAAGTCTTCTTTTTCTTTGTTAAATGTAGGCTCAAGCGTTAAAAGAAAGAAAAGAGAAACAAGCCCAAAAGCCCACCAAATTCTGATTTAATTCAGAATAAATTCAAAATGAAGGAATCAGGGAAAAATCTTGGCATATCAAGAGGTTGAGAAGAATCCTCCCTGAATCAAGCGATTGAAGCCACAAAATCAAAGGCTGTTTCGTCAACTTTTGGAGCAGACACAAGAAATCCAGCAGAAGATACGGGCAAATCATCAAACCAGAGATCTCCACCAGTTGGGTGTGGCCACCTGACCACACGAGGGCCGCAGAAACGCGGCCCTAGCCGCGTTTTCGCAGCTTGTTGAACTTTGTTGGGGGAGCGTTTGCTCCCCCAATCTTCCCGAGATCCTCCCCTTTTGGTTTTTTCCCTATAAATACTGATTTCAACAAGGAAAAAAGAAGCGAAGACTAGGATTAGAATTTGTGTTTATTTTCTAAGGATTTAGGATCTTTGTTAGCTAGCACAACAGTTGTAATCTTGTTGTTTAATTTGTAGTCCAGTATTAAAACTTGTGAGGGAGAGGATTGAGTGCTTGTACTTGAAGATTGAAGTGACATCAATACAAGAACCGAGCCGCTTTTTCTTCCACTCGTATTACGGTATGGCTTGCATTGTTTATTTGCTTTCTTCGTTGTTTTTCATGCTAAACGGTTTTCTGAGCTCACTATTGTAACTCTCTCTAGTTCTTCTTCTCTTCTGGTTTTTAAAGAAAAAGACCAATGAATCATATGCATGCCTTACTTAAAAGCCTTTCTTTTGAAAGTGTTCTTGAAGGCACATGAGGATGGGTTTGGATCGTTAAACTCTTACTTCTTTCATGAACGTTTCTTGAACTGTTTTTACTTCATTCTTGCTTCTTTGCGCTTGATGATTTAACATTCAATTCTAAACGATTTTTCAAACAAAAGATTGAACTCTTCCAACCACCTTATGTGCTTTACTTTAACCTTTCAAAAATCAACTTTATGTTTTGCTTATGATTACTTTGAGGCACTTAGGATTTCAATAGAAGAATTAACTTTAGAGTAGTGAAATAGTGAGCTCAGATTCTTTTCCTTATTATAATCAAGAAAATAATTTTCGAGCTTTCTAAATCACCTTCTCCAAAACCTTTTCTAAAAATAGCAATTTCTCTTTTAATCATCTCTTTCTTTCCATTCTCTTTTCCATTAAAAAATGAACAAAATTCTTTGTTTTTAAACAATTCACCGAAAAGCTTCCATCGCATTCCTCCTCGTGGACACGACCCGTTAGCCACAAGCTACATGGTAAATTCTTAAACTCTTTGATTGTTCTTTCATTTTAGCAATCAGTTGCCGAAAGCCGCTAAAATTGGTTTCTAAATTTTTTTAGTTCCCTTGAATGCTTCACCTTATACATGTGTAATAAACTCAAAAGAAATCCACTTGTTGCTTAATTGAAATTTGGATTAGACTTTTGCAGTAGGGCACGTGTCTATTTCAATTCGGTTCAATTTCTATTGAAGAGTGCGGAAGAAAAGGCATGTGTGCGTTCATATAAAATTGGACCAACATTTTGGAGTGATTTATCGCTTTGAGTGTTACCTTTTTGTGAATAAACTGTACACTTGAACAATTGACATTAAGGGCAAAATCACAAATAAACAAGATAAGGTGGGGATTTCATCACCCTTCCTTAGCCCAAAAACCATCTCTAAGTGCACTCATACTATCCGTGCCTTAACTAAAATTTGATAGACGTTGGCCCTAGGGATATCTAGGACTCACTAAGAGACTAACCGCAGTTGGAAATCGCAAGAACTATACTTCTGCAAAATCGATGTCTAAGGAAAGTGGATTGAGAAGCAAAGCCTCGAAAGCTCCATGGTTTGGCGTAATTAAGACCCGTGGCTCATGTCCGAATACCTCCCACCGAGTTTTGCCCTTTCCTGGCCGATTAGCTTGTAGTCGAGTTCCTACAACAATCTCCCTCGGAGAATCGACCAGTTAGGAGTCGTCTAGGTCCAGGTACCTTAGACTAAGGTTTTGTTGTTTCTTTTCTTTCTTTTGTTGTTTATTTTATTCTTTTCATTTGTTTGTTGCTTTTACGTCATTTGTAGTGTGCTGCATGTAAGAGTGGGTAAGAGATCTTGTACCTTTAGAATAACTAGAAACACTTCTTTACCCTTGCATGCAGAAACTGTGATGACGTCACTACAGGACAGGTTTTACCCGATTAGAACCTCATTACCATCTTGTATAAAACTGCCTGAGGCAAATGGAAATAATTTTTAATTAAGGCCTCAATTCATCAGCACTCTCCGAAAGTTTCATGGTTTAGAATCAGAGAATGCATACTTCTTTGTTAGGGAGTTTGAAGAAGTGTGCCTCATGATGCGTATACCCCAGCTAGGAGACGATGCTGTTAGGTTACGTGTCATTCCCTTTTCCCTAAATAACCTAGCAAAGAAATGGTTATATAGTTTGACGGTAGATTCTGTCACGACATGTGATGATTTTATCAAGGCCTTCTTGAAGAAATTCTACATAATTCAAAAAACTGCCCTCATTAGAAAAAATATCATGCAATTCAGGCAAGAACCGAGCGAGCCATTTTGGAGATACTTTAAGCGATTCAAAGATCTCCTAGCTCAGTGCCTTCATCATGGTGTGGAGAAATAGCGTCAGTGCCAAATTCTCTACGATGGCTTAGATTATCAAACAAAAACCCTTCTAGAAACCATGTGTCAGGGAGGGTTCTTACAAAAGGATGAGAATCAGGGTTGAGATTTATTTGAGGATTTAGTTGAGAAAACCCTATAATGGGAGCCCACCTCAAAAAAACAAAGGAATCCATAATCTATAGCTTCAAGTGCAGGGCTTCTATCTCTAGAATCATCCATAGCTGCAGAAGCTAAGTTTGCAACCCTAATAAGGAGAATAGAGGCTCTAGAGACAAAAGAGCCTACCAATGTCAACCAAACTAGCCCATCACTAATTCATAATCCAGGTTGTTCATACTGTCAGACACCAAATCATGTCTTTAATGAGTGCCCTGTTTTCCATGACCAGCAAGTCCCACCGGAACACCTGAACGTGGCCTACTCACGGCCGCTGCATAATCCATACTCGCAAACATGCAATCCAGGTTGGAGGAATCATCCAAATTTCTTCTGGGCCCAGAACAATCCTCCTATGCCTAATTTCTCCAACAGTTTTTACCATCCCAGTCTTTCACCAAATTTCCCCAGTCAAACTCTATCTTCCTCCTCTCAAAGTTCACCAATGGAAAAGAAATTCAGTAAGTTAGAGGAGAGCATGAAAGCTTTTATGAAGTCTCAAACCGCTTTTATGCAAAACTAGAGACAAACGCTGAACAACCATTCACAGGCTATATCGAGGTTGGAAAAGCAGATGAGCAAATTAGCTAGCTCCCTAAGTGAAAGACTAAAGGGTACTTTAGCTAGTCAGCCGCTAGTTAACCCAAAAAACTCCAATCAAGCATAGAGATTCAGGATCCTTCGACCAACAAGTGCAATGTCGTCTATACACTTCGATCTGGAAAGAAGGTGGACAACCAGGTCGACCAGCAGAAAAATCCAGTCCATCCTGATCCTACTCCAGCACCACCTCTTCTAGTTCCTCCCAAACTGCTCCTCAAACATTTGACAAGGACAAAGCTACTGAACAAGTTCATAAGCCTATAGCACCCGTTCCCAATAGGCTTAGGAACAACAATAAGAATATGCACATGAAAAAGATGCTTGAGATGTTTAACCAGGTCAAACTGAATGTACCTCTTCTTGACGCTATCCAACAAGTCCCAGCTTATGCCAAATTTCTTAAGGATATATGTACGAAGAAGAGAAAGACAAATGTACCCAAAAAAGTATTGTTGGCAACCAATATAAGCGAAATTCTGTCTGGTCCCATTCTGTTGAAATACAAGGATCCCAGATGTCCTACAATTTCCTGCACCAGGACAGACAGAAATTAGTAGAGCACTTCTTGACATGGGAGTAAGTATCAACTTGCTACCTCTCTCAGTATACCAGCAACTTAAGTTGGGCGAACTGAGCCCAACCTGAGTCACCATTCAGTTAGCTGACCGATCTGTGAAAATCCCCAAGGGGAAAATCACAGATGTCCTTATCCGGGTCGGGGATTTCATCTACCCCATTGACTTATTGTGCTTGAGACCCAACCTGTGTCCAATCTAAGGTCTCAAACTCCAGTCATCTCAGGGCACCCATTCCTTGCTATAGCCAAAGCCATAATCAACTGTAGGAACGGACCATGCGATTGACCTTTGGAGACATGACGAAGGAAGTCAATGTCTTTAATCTTGGAAGACAACCCAGGGATGTCAATGATCAGACGTTTTAGGTCAATTTCATTGAAAACTGACCAGTGAGCATGAGGAAAGCATGGAGATAAAAACAGAGGCAGAGTTTAATCTAGAGGTAAAGGATTTAAATCTAGACCAGATCGTAGATTTAGCAGTGGATTGGGCGTCATGCCCAAGTGTACCTCATCATAGGATTGAAAGTCCGGAGATTGCTTCCAATGAAGCAACACCTTCTCTAGAGCTAAAAGCCTTACCTAAACACCTTAAGTACGCCTACCTGGGCAGAAAGGACACCTTGCCAGTCATCAAAGCATCTCACCTGACTGAACAACAAGAGGACAACTTAATGTCTATTCTGAAAAGACATAGAGAAGCCATTAGATGGACGATGAAGGACATCAAAGGGATAAGTCCAGCAATAGTGCAATATAGAATCCATTTAACCGATGAAGCAAACCCTAGGAAGGACCCACAACGCCGGCTTAACCCATTCATGCAAGAGGCAGTTAAAGCAGAAATTTTAAAACTACTAGACAATGGGATAATTTATCCCATTTCAGATGGCCAATGGGTTAGCCCTGCTCATGCAGTCCCGAAAAAAGCTGGCTTTATAGTGGTTGAAAATGAGCACAAAGAGTTGGTACGAACAAGACTGCCTACCAAGGTTCGTGTTTGTATCGACTATAGAAAGTTGAATACAGCCACCCATAAAGATCACTTCCCGCTATGCTTCATCAACCAAATGCTTGAACGTTTGGCTGGCCATGAGTACTATTGATTCTTAGATGGGTCCTCGAGATACAATCAAATCCCCATTGCTACAGAAGACCAAGAAAAGATCATGTTCACCTGCCTGTTCAGAACCTTCGCTTATCGACGCATGCCCTTTGGATTGTGCAATGCTCCCGCAACATTCCAATGGTGCATGCTTATTCTTTGACATGGTAGAACGTTTTCTTGAGATTTTTATGGATGACTTCTCCATCTACGGAGATTCATTTGATCAGTGTCTTCATCACCTAGAGTTAGTTCTACAGTGATACAAGGAGAAGAATCTAACTCTAAACTGAGAGAAATGTGACTTCATGGTGAGACAGGGGATTGTCTTAGGTCATGAGATTTCTAGGAGAGGCATTGAAGTGGATAAGGCTAAAGTAGAAGTGATTGCTAAGCTTCCACCACCCAAAAGCATCAAGGACATTAGATCCTTTCTAGGACATGCTGGGTTCTACCGACTGTTCATTAAGGATTTTAGCAAAAACGCTAGGCCCTTAACCAACCTGATCGCTAAGGACGTGCCATTTTATTTTAACGATGAATGTTTCAAATCATGGGGGAAGCTTAAGTAAGAACTTATTTCTGTGCCTATTATTTCTGCTCCTAATTTGGCACAACCGTTCAAAATCATGTGTGATGCCTCTGATTTTACTATTGGCGCTGTTCTAGGACAGCGCATCGATAATAGGCAGCACGTGATTTACTACTCGAGTCGGACCTTGAATGACGCCGAACAGAATTATACAACGATTGAGAAGGAATTCTTGGTCATTGTCTTTGTGTTAGAGAAGTTCTGGCCCTACTTGTTAGGCTCGAAGACAGTGATATTTACGGATCACATAGCACTGAAATACCTCATGACAAAGATGGAAGCAAAAGCCCGGTTTATTCGGTGGATCCTTTTGCTTCAAGAATTTGACCTGGAAATTCGAGATAATCGAGGTATAGAAAATGTAGTTGCAGATCATTTTTCACTAATTCTGAATGTACCAATCATACAAGCTCCGATCAACGAGGATTTCCTAGATGAGCACATTTTTGCCATTTTTAAAGAACCTTGGTATGCGGACATAGTCAATTACCTGGCCATTGGACAATTACCCGCTGACTGGACAAAGCAAGACCAGTGTCGTTGCTTTACCCAAGTGCGGTACTTCTTCTGGGAAGAGCCGTATCTTTTTAAGTATTGTCTCGACCAAACTATTCGACGATGCATACCAGAGGAGGAACAGCGGAGTGTGCTAAGCCTTTGCCATGAACTTGTATGCGGAGGACATTTCGGTCCCCGCAAGACTGCAGAGAAGGTTCTACAAGGTGGGTTTTACTGGCCCACTTTGTTCAAAGACTCATATCATTTTTGCAAGTCATGCACAAATTATTAGAAGATTGAAAATTTTTTAAGAAGAGACATGATACCCCTAAACCCGATCCTGGAAGTTGAAATTTTTGATGCTTAGGGTATCGATTTTATGGGACCGTTCCCTAATTCCTTCCGCAACCAGTTCATTTTAGTTGCTATCGATTACGTCTCTAAATGGGTAGAAGCTGTGCCAACAAAGACCGATGTCAATAAAGTGGTTGTCAAATTTCTCAAAGAGAACATCTTCTCCCAATTTGGCACCCCCAGAGCGATAATTAGTGATAATGGATCGCATTTTTGCAATAGAGTTTTTGAAGCTCTGATGCGAAAATATTCCATCAATCACAAGTTTTCTACTCCGTATCCCCCCAGACGAATGGGCAGGTCGAAGTTACCAATTGACAGATGAAGCTCATTTTAGAAAAGACTGTCAGACAAAATTGAAAGGACTGTCAGTCAAACTCAATGATGCATTGTGGGCTTACCGCACTGCTTCTAAGACGGTTCAGGGGATGTCTCCTTATAAAATCGTATTTGAAAAAGCCTGTCATCTACCATTCGAGCTAGAACACCATGCCCTATGGGCCATTAAGCAACTCAATTTTGATCTGAGTAAGGTCGGTGAGCTAAGGAGACTGCAGATCTCTGAATTAGACGAGAACGGAATGAGGCCTATGAGAATGCTCGAATCACCAAAAGCAGGACTAAACTTTTTCATGACCAGATCATAACCCGAAAAAACTTTACTCCAAGAGACAAGGTTCTGTTGTATAACTCAAGGCTTCATATTTTCGCGGGGAAGCTGAAGACTCGTTGGTCTGGACCATTCATTATGCGCACCGTTTTCCTACACGGTACTGTGATTATTGTAGACCCTAATAACAACATGGAATTCAAAGTGAACGGGTAAAAACTGAAGCCCTTCTTGACCGCTGAGCGTATGACTCCAGATGATAGTGTGCTGACTCTTTTTGCCCTATCATACACCTAACCACAACAATTAAAAAATTCTTATTGTTTATTTGCTTACCCCTTCTGCAATTTTTTGACAATTCTTTTGCCTTTTCACACTTGGCCGGCCCGGGTCAACGAAGACGGTGACATCCTTCTTCAACTATTTATTGCATTTGCATTTACATAACATTCATTGAGGATAATGCCTTAGATAGGTGTGGGGGGGTGCTAACACTTTTTCTTTCTTCTTTTAAAAAATAAAATCTCCAGAATAAAAAGAAATTTCATATTCTTTATAAAAACACCAAAAGGTCGTAAGAATTAAGGGAACCTTATTAATGAATCTTTATTTTTGTCTAAATAAACAAGAAAGATTGGTTTTACTAAGAATTAGGAGGGATAAGAAAAATAACTCATACCATTTATTTAGCCTTAGTAGATATGCATAAACCACACACATGCTTGGGATTTAGAGACACAACTCTGAAAAAAAATAAATACTGGATAATTGTACCTCAAGAAACATGATTACTCAGGCCAAAAAAAATAATCAATATATAATATATAAGTAAATCTTGATTTTGTGGCCTACTCTACTTGTATTTTTGACCCGAGGGGCGTTTTCCACCTCGTGTCCTAAAACCATATGGTTTAGGAGTCATTGGTTTGATATGTGTTACATGTGTAAAGAAGAAAGCTTAATGAAATCAAGAATAATTAATAAATATTAATAAAATTAAATAATATTCAAAGTTGAGTTGAAAAATCTCAAGCACATCACACTTACACATTATGCATATCTATCTAAAGCAAAATAACATAACAAGTTAGAAGTATAAGATCCTTTCTAAATTTAAAGAAAATCATAATTTCTTCTTTTATAAAGGCTAAAGTATAGGAGGACTTATGAGGATTGAACCTAATTCTTACACTATTTGATCTTTATTTAGATGATCGAAAATTCTTTTTCATGAAAGTGGTTTTTCACTTACTAGATTTTGTGGGTGCATTCCGTTGAAAACTCTCAGGAGAGAACACTCATGCTCTAGGGGAAACCTAGAGGTTTAAAGGCTTGTTGAACATGCTAAGTGCAATCGCGTCACCTGCGAAAGTGGTGTAATAATTTTCTTATTTTTATTTTGCTTAGGATGAGCAAAAAGATAAGTGTAGTGGTGTGATTAGTCTCTAATTTTGCATAATTTTCATCACATTCTCATATTTATTTGATGTAAAATTCTGCTAATAAAACTTTGCTTGCTTAATCCTAGGTCATGGTGTGCAAATGAAGAAGAAGATCCTAAACCACCATTTAATTGGTGATTAAAGGCCTACCAAGTAGCCATTGACTTTAGGGAGGAGATTTTGTCAGCAATGTGCATCAAATCACGAATCTAGGAGATCAAGTGGACAGGGGACATAAGGGGCGGCACGCTGCCCAAACCCTAGTGCGCGCCGTCCTGACATGGTCATCGAAACGCGGTCAGGGCCGCATTTTCGTGGCCATATGGGCGCGCGTGCACTCAGGCTTTGGGCCAGGGGTTGCCCCCTGGCCTCTTTTCTCCAAGTGCCTATAAATACCCCTAGGGGTCTTCAGTTGAGAGATATCCAGAGCTTTAGCAAGTTATTGTAATCTTGTTTTTAGGATTATAGTTGTTTTAGTTTTCTTTTTCTTCTAGTTTTTGTTTTAGCCATTAGAGTGAAAGAGAGAGAGTGTGCACAAGTTGTATTTGAAGGTGTCAAGCTAATACAAGTAACTACTTCTCTTTCTTCTTTCCATTTACTTGTGTTTTTCATTTGATTCTACATTCTTGTTTTAGTGTAACTCCTTCTCTTTACCTCTTCTCTTTTGTTGTTTCTTTTATTAAGCATGTCTAACTAACTCTCCCATTACATGGCTAACTAACTACTAACCCATTAATCTCTAACAACTTGATTAATAAGCCAAATGAGTCAATAGTGTCAAACAAGCCTTGTGCATATGAGAGTTATGACATCTTAAGACGAGGGTTCTAACTCTAACTTACATACAAGTATTTATTATCTTATATTTCATGCTTAATAGTTTTTTGATGATCTATGGGTTGTGTGCATCACTTGTTGTTGTAAGTTAGAGATTTTTCTTTTAACTTTGCCGATACCATTAATGCACTTGTGTCTTTCCTTATTCTCGCCTTCTATTGGATCTTGATAAGGTAATATCCAAGTTTTTGTCGAAGTTATAGGAAGAACTTTCACTCGATTTCCATGTGAATAGTTCCTATGCATAAGGGTTATGCTTGCCTCTGATCCATCGTGAGGCTACATCTTTAAGAAGTTAGGGATTAGTGGGATTACTTGGTAGAAAATTACCCATGCGCTTTACCATTAAGAAAATCCACTTTTACAACAAGCAAACCAATTCAAAACTATTCTTGAAACAAACTTGTTTTCATTTTCACATTCTTTATTCGAACAATGAACTTTCTCTGTTTTTGAACAAAGAAGCCGCATCAAGCTTTCATCGCTCTCCCTCCTTGTGGATACGACCCGTATGGCCACTTCGCTACTACAGAAGAATCGCAAAAGCAGTAACATCGACACACACTCTCTTTACTTATTCTTGTGCTTCCTTTTTGCCGATCAACGATAAAACCTCATTTTTCTTCAAAAATCATCACAATCATTTTTATTCTTTAAAATTTTATTTTCTTTTAAAGTAAGGTCAAGTTGAGTTTTCAAGGAGTCTCTTTCACTTGAAATATCAACCTTCTCTTGCAAAATCATGTTTAGCTTTAAAAATAAATTTTCATTTTCTTCTTTTTACTTAGAACTCTTGTTTTTCAAAACTTTGCACTTTAAAAGCAAGTTTGCACAAACTGTAGATGCATTTCATTTAATGCATGTGCTTCCATGTTATCAACACAAAAAGAACTAGCACTATAATCTAGTTGAGTATCCGAATGTACTTCCAGGGATTCAATCCCTTGGACCATATAGCATGTTTTGTCAGACTCATCCACCAGGGCTTCCTTCTTCACATAGTTTCGTCAGACTCATCAACCAAGGGTTCCTTCTATATACTTGTCATTACTAAGATAAGATTTTATGGTAGTGGTAAGGTAAACATGGAATCCTAGTGTTTTAAGGTATATACTCATCTTATACATTCACATATCAATGTTGGTAACATCATACATGGGAGGGGTAAGGAAATCCATGAGTGTATAGACAAAATGTGTGCAAATGCAAATCTAGGTTAGCAATCCAAGATCTCATTCCTAGGTGGTTAAATCAAATGTCAGGAGCATAGGCTCTGATACTAATTGAAATACACCTAGAGGGGGTGAATAGATGTAATGGCTAATCTAATGACAAATGATGTGAAATTAAAAACTCAATTATAACACACTATGTGTAATCAATAGTGAGCTCGACTTTCCCATGAAGGGCTCTGGAACTACTCCTCGAGATTCCTCTAAATTAAGAATTGAGATTCTAATGAAGCTTTCTTGGTTCAACACAAGTATCGGCACACACAAACTATATATAGCATATGAATATGTGCAATATAAAATAATGCAAGATATAAGGGAGATAGAGTTGAGAGATAGTTGATCAAATGAAAACAACAAGACATGTTTCGAGGTTCGAGCCACTACTCTACATCCTCGCCTTCACACAGAAAGATTACTACTATGTCCGCACAGGACCTTTCACAAAGAGACCTTCACCAAAGAATTACAACTCTACACTTGGAATATACTACTCCTCTGTCAATCACAATCACCTCTACACAAGAGGGATAGGTATAAAGTCAAAACTCAACCACAATCACCTCTGCACAAGAGGGATAGGCACAAAGCCAAAACTCAACCACAATCACCTGTAATCAAGAGGGATAGGCACAAAGCCAAAACCTAACCACAGTCACCTCTACTCAAGAGGGATAGGCATAAAGCCAAAGTAAAGAAGAAATTACAATCTTGGTGATCACAATAGACCACAAACAATATTTGGTGGTCTCAATAGACCACAAATAATTTTCCTCACAAAAATAAGATCCTATAGATCGGATTAGATATGATAGCTCAAGTCTGATAAAATAAAGTGTTTGAAAAGAAAAATAACAAAGGAAAACACTTGGGAAAAAAACACTAAATAGATTTGTAAACAAAGATCAAAACTAATTTCCCAATGACTATTTTCTTTGATTTTTCTAACACTTTAAAACAATTAATAGATAAAATTTTTGGCTCAAATACTCCTTTTAAACTTGCTGAAAAACACTTGAAAGACAGAAACGAAAGCTCTCTAAAAATCTTCTTGAAAACAGCTTGAGAGAAGCCCTATTTATAGCCTCTCAGAAAAATAGCCGTTGGCAGCCAGAAAATGTCAGTTTTGACCTGCCGTTCCACCAGCCGGTCGACTAGCCAACGGTCATATTTCTGACCGTTGAGCTACCAGTCGACCGCTCAAGGTAAAACTTGCATACCGGTCGACCGCCCGGTCGACCGAGCCTAAAGGCACTCAGCCTGTCGGTCGACCGCCCAGTCGACCGGCGCTACCCGAGAGTTGGGTAGTTACAGTTGGTCGACTGTACTTATAGGCTTACCTTATGCCTCTTCTCGTGCACATCGGTCGACCGACCTCTGGTCCGGTCAACCGCCAGCAGGCTCGGCTGGGATTAAGGATATGAAACTTTATCTTTTTAACTCAAATAAAATCCCATAAAATCTCATAAATTTTACAAAAATAAATTATTATAAATATTTGAAGAAAAATATATGTGATTAAAGATCAATACATATTACGGACTATTTGAACTATTTTTGTGATGTAGAAATTAAGTTTTAAATCGAAAATCGTATTTTCCTTGGATTTTGAAATAAAAATATGTTTTCTCCAAAACTTGTATAAATACAAAAATATGATATTGGAACATATTTGAAGCATACTGTGTATGGATAAAATCCAATACACATATAAAAGATATATCTATGTTTTTGATAATAAATCCAAAATAAGTTGTTAATTACAAAACTCTAAACACATGAAATAGAATCATCAAAATAAGTTTTTCCAAATATATGAAGCATAGATATATATAGATGAAATACAATATACATTAAATCATGTAAACTTGTTTTGATTCTATCTATTCATGAAAACCATATATATGTATATTCAAAATCAAAAACCAGTTAAAATGAAAACCAAATGTATTGAACTTGAGCATATCAATCACTTGTCTTTCTTACACAAGATCTAAACACAACTGAACTAAACACAAACCAAAGTCTTCTTGTAGAACTCCTTCTCCAAGTCGACTCGTTCCAAACACAATCCAAAGAGCTTGACTTCATCCGAGTGCTAGATGCGATCTGACACGCGAGCTCTTGAATCTACATGTGTTAGCTCCAAAACTCCTTTATTGAAGCTAAGCACCTACTAAGATCTTGATCAATAACTGAAACTATATAAACACAAGATCATTAGTACTATATGTACATGAGTTAATCATCTTCAAAACTAGAGTGATGGGCCTTTGGGCCAACAAACTTGCAGGGATTGGATTCGTGATTTGAATGATTTTGTAGATTTGTTACTCTATTGATGCGAATAACCATTGGAGTGTAATCCACTGGGGATTTATGAAAAATTTTACCATCAGAAATATAATATTAACATGACGGCTTGAATTTACAGTTCGAGCAAATTGAATTGTAAGAGGTACGATATTAACTTGACAAGAATTTGTGCTAGATGATTAATCTTAGCGGCAAGAAAATCTTATTTTTATTGAGAAAACTGAGAAAATTACTGTAATAGATTTAATGTTAACTTGATAGCAGGAAGAATGCTAGAGGTATGATATTAACTTAGTATAGAACATCTCGATTTTCATAAGAAAACTCGATGGAAGATCATTGTCTTAGGTGTGGTATTTAACTTAATAATAAAATGGATGCTAGAGGTGTAATATTTTAACTTAGCATGGAACGCCTTATTTTCATTGGGAAAATCGAGAAAATCACTATCATGGGTATAATATTAACTTAACAGGGATTTATATTACGATATGAGCAATTTTGTCAGAAATATAATATTAACTTAACCGAGATTTTTTTTTACGATTTTAGCAATTCAGTGACTCATCATTCTATTGAAGAGAATTTACAAGTTGAAATTTCACTTGCTGGAAAAATTGATGAAATCATTGTTAGAGGTATAACATTAACCTAATAGTGGGGTATGCCAGAGGTATAATGTTAACATGACAGGTTTAATCTGTGATTATTTCTCTAGGGAAACAATTACAGTTTTTGTAGTCTTACCATCAGGTACCTCAGGATATTTAGCAAGCCCTCAGCTATCAATAGATTTGGTATGCCTTTACCAACTACTGTTTGAGTTGGGTTAGCCATGTTTTTCCCCTCAGGATGATGAGTTATTGAGAATTTTTTGCTGGGCTTAAATGCCAACTGTTTCTTCTATCTTTTAGTCATCGGAGGCGTTGGATGTAGTGTAGTATGCCTCTTGCAAATAATCTAGGGGGCCACAGAGGTATATATGAATTCCATGGGGGTTTTGTCTACAGATTAGCCTCCTTGTGAAGTCTTCTTTGATCCTCATTTGGTTGGCACATTTTGATATGAATGTTGAAACAATAGAAAGGTTATACAAAAGATGCGTCACGAACCCTCTTCAATGAGTTTGGCTTGATAGGTGATTAGTCTCTGAAATTGCATATAACATACCACATCTTCATATTTATTCAATTTTAAATTCTGTTAATAATACATATTTTGTATGTTCCTAGGTCCATGGTGTAAAATGAAGAAGTCCAAAAATCTCATTTATTTAGTGATTTTTAGAGCCTAAATATAGCCATTGACGTTTGAAAGCCTATCAGCCAATTCTGGTAGCAGATTCTGACGAAATGATAGGAGGTACAAAGAGTGGTTTGCAACAAGAGGCTACACAGCTTAGTGCAGCGCGCGCGGCCCCAAAAGAGCCGCGAAAATGCGACAAAAATCATGTTTTCGCGTCCTTCTGGTGGGGCCACGTGTCGAGTTTCGACTGGTGGCCCCGTGATGCATCCCTAGTGCCCCCCATAGCTTATAAATCCCCCAGGTTTTCCAGAACAGGGGAGGAAGAGAGTTATTAGAGTAGATTTCTTCTCTTTAGGATTGTTTAGTTGTTTTTCTTCATTCTTTTGTTATTCTCTTCTTTTGTTGATCATGTCATAGGGAAGAGAGTGATTCTTAAGATGAAAGTTAGAGTGCTTATAATAGAAGGTGATACTCTGTGAAAGATTCTCTTTTTATCTCTACTTGTTTTCTTCTCTCTATCTCTTTACATGTTTAGCTAACTTTACTCTCATAGCAACTAACTACTAACGACTAACTTGCTAATTCCTTATTTGATAATCCACATGAATCTATTAGCCTCTACTTGGGCTTGCTCTTACAAGAGCCATTGATGGTTCATGATGATGGATTCTAACACCTAACATCAAACTCTCTAACAAGTTGCCATTACTTTATTCCATTCTTGCTCTAGTTAGTTTTGATGGTTTAAGTGTATGTTGTTCTTATTTGTTGAGTTTGGATGTGAAAGTGATCTTATGGGCCATGCTTTGAAAAGCTCTTGAACCAAGGACTAATGATGGCCAAGGATATATTTAAGGCAACTATCACTAAGAGGTTAGCATACGGTAGAGCAAATAATAGTTAGTAGCCATGGTTCTTTCCTTTTTACTTTGTTTTAAAAAAATGCTAAAAATCACAAATACCATTGATTGGTTACATATATTGTATATATAATGTCACATTTCCATAATTATTGCCTAATAAATAATGTATTTAGTCTTATATTCTTCTTTATGAAATTCAGGCTCATTACTAAAGGACAAGGAAGAGAAACGAGCACAAAAGCCCATCAAAATTCTGATTTAATTCAGAATTAATTTCAATCAAAAGATCAGGGCAGATCAAGCGAAATCAGAGAAGATAAAATCAGTTGAAAATCAGTTAAAATAAATCTTCACAAATCAATTAGTTAAAGCTAAAGATCAAAGGAGGTTTCATCAAATCCGGGAGCTAAAACAGAAAATCCAGCAAGAGATAAAAGTATATCGCTAAACAAGGGAGTAGCACCCCCGGGTGTGGCTACCTGGCCACACCTAGGTCGCAGAAATGCGACCAAAGCCGGATTTTTGTAGCTTTGTTGAAGTGGTTGGAGGAGCATTTGCTCCCCCTTTCTTTGTACGCTCTTCCCCGTTTGATTTTTCCCTATAAATACTTCATTTTATAGAGAAGGATGGACTGAATACTAGTTTAAGTTTTTCTCTTTATTTAGAATTTGGGTTCTTTATTAGATAGTTTATGAGAAGCTGTATCTCTATTTTTAATTTGTAGTTAAATTCAGATACAAGTGAGGGAGATGAAAAGAGTGATTGTAATCTGAAGTTGAAGTGACATCAATAAAGGATCAAGACTCTCTTCTTCTCCAATTCACGGGTATATTTTATTTCATTTACATGTATTGTTTTACATTAATTATGAGCAACTAAATTTATTTTTGTGGGCTCACTATCATCTCTCTTCGGTCCCTCTTGTTTTGAATGATTTTGATGTAAAGAACCCAACATATGAATGCCTTGAACTAAGTCTTGCTTCTTTGAATATGTTCTTGAAGGCACATGAGGATGGGTTTGGATTTCTAAAACTTCTACCTTAAAACATCACTTGAACTTGTTTTTATTTCATACTTGAAAGATGTCTTGATGATTTAACATTCGGTTCAAGATGAATTCTTATAAAAAGAGTTAACTTTTCCAAACAATCTTATTTGCTTTACTTAAGACTTTCAAAACTCAAGCTTATGTTTTGCCTATGATCAAGTTGAGACACTAAAAATTTCAAGAGAGGAATATATCATAGAGTAGTAAGATAGTAAGCCCAGATCTTTTTCATATATTAAAACAAACAACCATTCACTCTTCAAGCCTTTTTAAAGATCATCTTTTCCAAAGTCTTCTCTAAGTTTTCAATTTTTCTTTAAATCACTTCCCTACTCTCCAATCTCTTTTCAACATAAAAAAAAAAAACACCGATAGCATTCTTTGCTCTTTGAACAATACATCAAAAAACTTTGATCATATTCCTCCTCGCAGAAATGACACGTTGAAGGGTTCACCTAGAGGGGGGGTGAATAGGTGATGGCTAATCTAATGGTCACTTAATAATGAATGATGCGGAAGCTAAAAACAATTATGACCTAATTAAAACCTTTACACTAAACACTATGTATAACACAAGAGTGTTGCCGAATTCCCCGTGAAGGGCTCTGGACAAACTCGTCTAGATTCCCCTTTAATGGGTTGAGGTGCCGCGTTGGCTCTCTTGGTTGAATACAAGTGTTAGCAACAATCCCACGCAAGTATATCAATTAAGCACAAATGAATTTATCAAGCATATAAAGATAGACAATAATTGAATGCAAGATATAAACAAGAGACAAAGAGAGAGAGTGAGCAATCGCAAACACAAGGGATTTGTTTCGAGGTTCGAGCACACTTGCTCTACATTCCCGCCTTCGACACACGAAGGATTTCGACTATGCAAGATCCCAATGGATCTCTCCTCGGTGCCGCAACACCTACAAGCCCTCGGACTCCCTAGTCCCGTACACACCGCAAGCCCACCGGCTCGCCGAGGCCGCACCTCAAACACGAGTTCGCACCCGAACCCGAAAACACCAAGTCCTCACTAGGACCCAAACAATCACGAGCACACTTGCCCGTCTCCTCAAAGAACAAAGAAAAGATCTTTGGTGATCACAACACTTTGATCACCTAAAGCACTCTCACTACAACACACCTATAGGATGTATAATCAATGGATAGCTCAAGTGTGGTGTGAGAAAAACAAGGATGTGAAAGGTGGAGGAAAACTCAAAGACTTTCTTTTAAACACTCTCGATAAAACTTCCCTTTAGATAGGAAATATTTGCTCTCTATTTTGTGGAGAAAACCCTTTTAAAAGTCTGGGAAAAACTGGCTCTAAGAGACTCAAAAATCTTGTTGCAAAACAATGACAAGACCCCCCAATTTATAGGCCAAAAAAATATAGCCGTTGGGATCTGTCAGTACTGCCGGTCGACCGCCAACGGTCGGATTTCTGACCGTTGGAGCCCCGGTCGACCGGTGCGGTCGACCGGCACGGTCGACCGACCACCAGTACACACAGCCGTGCACATTTGTGCACGTCGGTCGACCGGCCCGGTCGACCGACTTCAGTGTTAGTCGACTTATAAGCTATATAAGTCGACTAGCCGAAGCCTGAAACAATTTTTCTGGGATAAAAAAATTTGTCTTTTTGGTTCAAATAAAATCCCATAAAATATATAAAAATCTACAAAAATAGTTTAACCAATATACTTTGATATACAAACATGCTTGCACAAAATCAAGACATGTTATAAAAGATTGGAATATTTTTGTAACTTGGAAATATTTGGCCCATGATAAAAACTGTATTTTCCAAAACATGTTTTCTAACTTTGTTTTTCCAAAACATCTTCAATTACAAAAACAAGATATCATAATTCATTTTAAGGCATAGTGTGTATGGATATGATCCACTACACAATCAAGGTGAAATATCTATGTTTTTGTCATAAATCTCTAAACTTGGTTTTGGTTAAAAGATAAGTACATGAGAATCACCAAAATCCAAATAGGTATTTTTCCAAAAAGAAAAATCTTTTGTAAACCAAAAAATCTTTTATGAAAACAATTAAATCAAGAGTGTGTGTGTGATATGAACTTGAGCAATCCACCAACTATTCTATCATTTACATTTTAACTAAAACAAAATCTTATAAAAACAAACCTAGACACAAGTCTTGATCTTGAAGTCTTCACTTGAAGGCTTCTCATCTTCTTGACTTGGTCCAAACACGATCCATAGAGCTAGACTTCTCTTGAGTACTTGATGTGATCTTGATGCAAAAGCTCTTGAATCAACCGGTGCTAGCTTCAAAACTTGACTTTAAATCCTTTATTGAAGCTCCACACCTACTAAGATCTTGATAACAAATCTGTCACTAATTAAACACAAGATCATTAGTAAATATAACTTCATGAGTTGATCATCATCAAAACTAGGGTGATAGGCCTTTGGGCCAATAATCTCCCCCTTTTTGATGATGACAAAACTCATGGAGTTATATATGCATGGATTAAAGTAAAGCTTCAAAGAAGCTCCCCCTTAACTCATGCATACAAAATAAATAATATGGAAATGAAGCACATGACATGTATGCAACATATATGCATAAGTAACAAGGAAGACAAATACTACTCCCCCTTAAGCAATGAAAACATGCATATAAACTCAAATACTTCTCCTCCTTTTTGTCAATCATCAACAAAGGGTTCAAAGTAAAATCAAATCAAACAAATTTTTCTCCCCCTTTTTGTCAAAAACAAAAAGATCAAGAAGGGGTAACACAAATCAACAAAATATGTTTTTTTTCCATTAATTTTTCTTAGAAAATTTTTTTTGAAGGTATCAGAGCTTTTGTAAAACAATCAATTTTTAAGATACCTAATTGAAAATAATCGTTATCATAGAACATATTGATATCAATTGAAATTTAACAAATATGAAGTTGAAGCATTTTCATATCAATGGTAAACATAAAAAAAATTTATTTTTCATCAAAAACTTTGTGCTTTTAAAATTGTGAGCCAATTGAAAGTTAAGCACATGAAAATCATATATATGTATGAAATGAGTATACCAATTGACATTGATGCATACATATATAAGAAATAAAATATTAGTATATACAAAATAAGTTCATATTGATACCAATTGAAACGATTCAATGATACCAATTGACATAACAATAGGATCAAGTGTATATCTCATAACCTACCACCCTTGATATGCACAAGGTAATAGATTTGTCAATTAAGCTTACAAGGCATACTCGCCCATCCATCCTCCCATAGATGGTAGGGGTTTTCAAAAATAAATTTGAAAATAAGCTTAGTTTGAAAAACTCTACCTAATGAAGAATAATTAACTAGTTAAAGATAAGTTTTTTTTTGAAAACCTAGTTAAAGATCCTTTACAAACATGAAATCAAATATTTTTTTTATTATTAAAAAAAATTTATATTTCAAGATATATGTATGTTTTGACAACACAATAAGTATACATACATATCTATTAAACACAAATGAGTCCATATAAATAGATTTGCATTAAAGGCAAATGACTCAAGAGGTATACATGTATATCTTAAAGTTTGGCAAAATACACATATACATGAAATGAAAAACACATGATCATGAATCAAATCCAAAAAGAGAATACAAGTTTAAAGATGTATGTATCATCAAAACCAAGCAATACAAGCACATTTCATGGGTTCAAATAAGCGTTCAAGCACAAATATAAATAGATTTATTTGTGGCCCACGACATGTACAAGTATAAATCCTAGTATTGACAAAACTAACATATAAACTAATATTCAAATCATGAAGCATCAAATTTTGAGAAAAATAGAATCATGTGTCAATCTCAAAAATTATTTGAAGAATAAATAACTAGTATAAATTGTTTTTAAAAAACTAGTTAAAAAATCCTTCGAATATATCAAATCTCATGTTTTCATAAACATAACTAGATACATAAAAATTTAAGCACTCATGGTCAATAAAGCTCAAAAATGATTTTAACAAAAGTGTGAGTGTTAAACGATCATGTAAATAGCATTTTTATGAAAATAGTCAAAGAAGCTCAAAGAGATCAAAAGTCACATTTTAACAAAAACATGAAAAATCAAAACATTAATCTTCATGGTATATGTATGATCAATCCAATCCTAACAATACACATACATATCCCAAATCTAAAGGAGTCTATTAATAATGTTTGCTTAAGGCAAGAGACTCACGGGTATACATGTATATTTATTAGATTTGAATTTAAAAATACATATACATGAAGTAAAGCATAAAGTAGGTAAAACATTATAAAAGAGAATCATCAAAACTAGTCTATACATATGCATATAGTGGGTACAAATGAGCATGAAGTGCAAATATATATAAAACAAATGTAGCTCACTATTTGTACATGTATAATACAAGTTTTGATAAAAACTACATCTAAGCATGTTATTACCACATGAAGCACATAAAAACACAAAACATGAACATGCTATGAATATGATATATGTAAAAGGCATGTACATAAAAAGTAAGAGTTTAGAAATTGTTACCAACTCCAAAGCTCCTAACAGGGTGGTTGTCCCACCGAAACCTCCTTGATAGCGGTACTCCAAATGTGTGTCCATCAAGTCCATTTGCATCCACTACCAAGGCACCAATTCTCTCACATTTTGTGAGAGCCCTCACCTACATCACAAGCAAATGGTAGGGGTTTTGGTACCCAAATTTTCTTGTAGGGTCCACGGGGGTTAGCTTTGTTGTAAGGAACCCAAAATCTTTTATTCTTAGCAAAATTAAAATGATCTAATCTATCATAACAATATTTTGCTAAATGGCCTTTGCGGCCACAATGTGTACATACGTACACCTTAGTATGCTTATGTGTAGGAGTGTGATCATGTTGTTCAACATAAGCAAATGTATGGTTATGATGTGCATGAATGTGTGGAGTTTGTTTCTTTGAAAACATTGACTCCAACCTAGAATGATTGAAAGCACAAGAGTTCAAGGTTGAACTCAAACCATCCATTTTATTTTTCAAATTCTTAATCTCATTAGTTGTGGCATGTAAAGCATGATGAGATAAAGAATCATTTTTCTTTTTCTTTTGTGAAACAAAATCTTTTTGTTTTTCACAAAATTTTCTTTTCAAAGAATTATTTTCTTGAAAAACAACTTCTTTTTGTTTTTCCACCAAATCAACTTTCTTTTTCAAAATAGTGTTTCCTTCACATAAATCATTCATTTTTGTAAGCAAGGAAACATTCTCATTTTTCAAATTTTTATTTTCTTTTTCTAAGCATGTCATTTTATTTTCTAACGAATCTTTTTCATTAAGCATGTCATCAAAATTCTTTTTCAAATTTTTGTTATCTTTTTCTAAACATGCAATGTTAGATCTAAATGTATCATGTTCTACATGCATGCAATCAAGTTCCTTTTTCAAATTTTTATTATCTTTCTTAATCATGTCATATTTTTCAAGCAATAATTGACAAAATGTAGAAAGCTCTTCATATGACATGCTATTATCCTCATCCTCGGATTCGGAAGTTACCTCAAGGGGGTTATCCCCTTGGACCATATAGCACACGTTGGAGGTGTCACTTCCAACGTCCGAATCGCTCCCCGCATAGTATTGATCTTTTTCACCGAGGGAGATGAGGGTATTCTACAATACAAAAGCCGATTCAAAGTTAGAAACTCTAGATAAATAAACATCATCTAGGGTAGACTTTAAAGCATGAAGGGCTTTTGTATTAGCCTCAAAATTCTTACCATCTAAACAATATGCATTATTAGTAGTGGCAAGATAAACATAATAACCTACGGCTTTGAGGTACAAGGACATCTTCATCTTCCATATATGGATGTTAACAATGTCAAACACGGGTGGTGACATGAAGTCCATGGTGTGTGTACAAAAAATATTGTGATTAGCCTAAAAATAAGGATCTTTTACTCTAGGTTGTTAGACCAAATCAGAGTACCAAGCTCTGATACCAAGTGAAGGGTTCACCTAGAGGGGGGTGAATAGGTGATGGCTAATCTAATGGTCACTTAATGATGAATGATGCAGAAGCTAAAAACAATTATGACCTAATTAAAACTTTTACACTAAACACTATGTATAACACAAGAGTGTTGCCGAATTCCCCGTGAAGGGCTCTGGACAAACTCCTCTAGATTCCCCTTTAATGGGTTGAGGTGCCGCGTTGGCTCTCTTGGTTGAATACAAGTGTTAGCAACAATCCCGCGCAAGTATATCAATTAAGCACAAATGAATATATCAAGCATATAAAGATAGACAATAATTGAATGCAAGATATAAACAAGAGACAGAGAGAGAGAGAGTGAGCAATCGCAAACACAAGGGATTTGTTTCGAGGTTCGAGCACACTTGCTCTACATCCCCGCCTTCGACACACGAAGGATTTCCACTATGCAAGATCCCAATGGATCTCTCCTCGGTGACGCAACACCTACAAGCCCTCGGACTCCCTAGTCCCGTACACACCGCAAGCCCACCGGCTCGCTGAGGCTGCACCTCAAACACGAGTTCGCACCCGAACCCGAAAACACCAAGTCCTCACTAGGACCCAAACAATCACGAGCACACTTGCCCGTCTCCTCAAAGAACAAAGAAAAGATCTTTGGTGATCACAACACTTTGATCACCTAAAGCACTCTCACTACAACACACCTATAGGATGTATAATCAATGGATAGCTCAAGTGTGGAGTGAGAAAAACAAGGATGTGAAAGGTGGAGGAAAACTCAAAGACTTTCTTTTAAACACTCTTGATAAAACTTCCCTTTAGATAGGAAATATTTGCTCTCTATTTTGTGGAGAAAACCCTTTTAAAAGTCTGGGAAAAACTGGCTCTAAGAGACTCTAAAATCTTGTTGCAAAACAATGACAAGACCCCCAATTTATAGGCCAGAAAAATATAGCCGTTGGGATCTGTCAGTACTGCCGGTCGACCGGCCCGGTCGACCGCCAACGGTCGGATTTCTGACCGTTGGAGCCCCGGTCGACCGGTGCGGTCGACCGAACTTTCCAGAGAGCACTGCTCTCTGGAGCGGTCGACCGGCACGGTCGACCGACCACCAGTACACACAGCCGTGCACATTTGTGCACGTCGGTCGACCGGCCCAGTCGACCGACTTCAGTGTTAGTCGACTTATAAGCTATATAAGTCGACTAGCCGAAGCCTGAAACAATTTTTCTGGGATAAAAAAATTTGTCTTTTTGGTTCAAATAAAATCCCATAAAATATATAAAAATCTACAAAAATAGTTTAACCAATATACTTTGATATACAAACATACTTGCACAAAATCAAGGCATGTTATAAAAGATTGGACTATTTTTGTAACTTGAAAATATTTGGCCCATGATAAAAACTGTATTTTCCAAAACATGTTTTCTAACTTTGTTTTTCCAAAACATCTTCAATTACAAAAACAAGATATCATAATTCATTTTAAGGCATAGTGTGTATGGATATGATCCACTACACAATCAAGGTGAAATATCTATGTTTTGTCATAAATCTCTAAACTTGGTTTTGGTTAAAAGATAAGTACATGAGAATCACCAAAATCCAAATAGGTATTTTTCCAAAAAGAAAAATCTTTTGTAAACAAAAAATTTTTTATGAAAACAATTAAATCAAGAGTGTGTGTGTGATATGAACTTGAGCAATCCACCAACTATTCTATCCTTTACATTTTAACTAAAACAAAATCTTATAAAAACAAACCTAGACACAAGTCTTGATCTTGAAGTCTTCACTTGAAGGCTTCTCATTTTCTTGACTTGGTCCAAACACGATCCATAGAGCTAGACTCCTCTTGAGTACTTGATGTGATCTTGATGCACAAGCTCTTGAATCAACCGGTGCTAGCTTCAAAACTTGACTTTAAATCCTTTATTGAAGCTCCACACCTACTAAGATCTTGATAACAAATCTGTCACTAATTAAACACAAGATCATTAGTAAATATAACTTCATGAGTTGATCATCATCAAAACTAGGGTGATAGGCCTTTGGGCCAACACACGTTAGCCCAAAGCTAGACGGTAATTCTCACTGCATTTACTTTCAATCAAATTTTTGGCGCTGTTGCTGGGGAAGGAAGGTGTAATTATTTTCTAACAAGTTTGGTGTCTTGTTTCAGGGCAATCAAGAAATTAGATTTAGTGCTTAAGCATTGCAGGAGAAGACTTACTATTCTTTGTCCCTACTATAAAAAGTAGAAAACAGAATTCCAAGAAATTGCAGTGTAAAAGCTTTAAAATTTTTTGGACTACTAAAAAATCTTTTTCGTAGGACATATTACTTTGCAAAAGTATATTTTTTATGTGTTATTTCTGCTATATCTGATATTCACATACCCTGTGTTTTAATCTAATAGTAATCTGATTGATTGCCAATTGTTTAAAACGTTTAGATTTGCATTCTAGGCATTTGTCTAATTACGTTTCTTTTACAATTACTATTGAAGAAAGCTGGAGACAAGGTATGTATGCATAGCATATAGTTTAGAAAATATTCTTGAGTGATTATTTGCTTGTTGAATGTTATTATTTGCTTGTTGAATGTTACTTTTCTATATCCTGTACACTTTGCACAATCAATCTTAAGGGCAAAACTCAAAACAAGATAAGGTAGGGAAGTCATTACCCTTCTTTAAGCCACACACCATCTCCAAGCATGCACAACCTAAGCATAACTTAAAATCTAATAGATGTTGGCCTTAAGGACACCTCAAACTCATTAGGAGATTATCCTAAGGGGGAAGGTGTTAGAATTTGACTCCTTCAAAATTAGTGTCTAAGGACAGGGATTAAGGGGCGAAACCCCGAAGGTTGGTGGTTTGGCTTAATTAGGCCTGTCACTTTGGCGCAGATATCTCCCACTAATATTGCCCTAACCTGACTGATTAGCTTGTGGTCAAAGTCTGCATTATACCTCCTGTGGATAATCAACCAATTAGGAGTTGTCTAGGTCAAGGTCATCTTAGAATCTGCTTAGTTTTTTTTCTTGTTGACTATTGATGAACTTGTTTATGGTAGTGTTCGTGTATGAAAGTATAATCAAGAGACCTAAATTCATCTAGGTTAACTAGAAACACATCACCACACAAGTTTGAAGAAAGACTAGATCCGGTTATGGCTCAACCAACATCTTTACAGGATAGGTTCTATCCCATTAGAGCCACACTTCCATCTTGCATCTAACTTCCATCAGTTGGTGAATACAATTTTGAGCTCAAGTCTCAATTTATCAACATACTCCCTAATTTTCATGGCTCAGAGTCTGAAGATGCTTAGTTCTTTATAAAAGAATTTGAGGAAGTATGCTTAATGATGAAAATCCTACACCTTGTAGATGATGCTATTAGGTTGAGATTTGTCCCATTTGCTCTTAAGGATTTAGCCAAGAGATCGCTTTACAGCTTAGCGGCTAGCTCTATCACATCATGGGATGGTTTCATCAAGGTCTTCATGAAAAAATTCTATCCAATTCATAAGAGCGCTCTCATTAGGAAGAACATCATGCAGTTCAAGTAATAACCTAATGAACTATTTTGAAGGTACTTTGAATGATTCAAAGACCTCCTTGTCCAATGTCCTCATCATAATATAGAGAAATGGCGACAATTTGTCAAATTCTTTATGATGCTTTAGACTACTCAACTAAGACCCTCTTAGAAACCATGTGCCAAGAGGGATTCTTATAAAAAGATGAGATTTATATGAGAATCTAGCTGAAAAGACCATCTAATGGGAACCAACTAATGAAAACTCTAGGAATTCAAACTCTATCTCTTCAAAAGGAGGTCTCCATTTAATTGAATCATCCATAACTGTCGAGGCTAGAATAGAAAACCTAGAGAGAAGAGTGGAAGCTTTAGAAACTAAGAAACCAAGTCTAGTCAATCAAATCAGCCAAAACTAATTTTCAACATCGGGCTGTACTTATTTTCAAGCCATGAATCATATATTTGAGGAATGTCCAGTGTTTCAAATTCATTAATAATTTTCTGAACCGATGAATGCGGCCTTTTCAAGGCCGAACAATAATCCTTATGCACAGTCGTACAATATTGGCTAGAGAAATCACCTGAATTTCTCATGGAGTCAAAACAACAATGATCACACACGGTCAAACCAGTCAAGCCACTTCCATCATTTCAATAATTCTTCCAATCATTAACCCAACTTTTCTGATTACCATCACAATTCTTCCAACCATCCGCCTAATTTTTCAAATTATCAACAAAATTTTCCAACCAAACTCCACAATCTTCCTTCCAGAATCCTCAACTTGAAAGAAGAATGACTTATTTTGAGAAAAACATGGAAAGGTTCATGAAGAACCAAGATTCCCTCATGCAAACAATACGGAGGCTAGAGGTTCAAATGAGCTAATTAGCCAATCCACAGAATGAAAGACAAAAGGATACCTTGCCCAGTCAGCCATAATGAATCCTAAGAATTCTCAACAAGCTCATTTGGCTGAGAATCAATCATTGAATCAATATAATATTGTTCATACATTGAGATCGGGAAAGAAAGTTGATAATCAAGTGCCAACACCATTAAATTTCATTAAGCACAATCACACACAAGCATCCACCACATCTAGTCCCAATCCTTCCAAATGTGATTAGCCTGAAACAGATAAGTCAACCAGTCAGGTGCACAAGTTCTAGTACCATTTCTTAATAGGCCAAAAAACAATAAGTAAAATTCACACACGGATAAGATAATTGAAATCTTCAATCAAGTGAAGATAAATGTGCCACTTCTTGCTGGCATCCAACAAGTCCCATCCTATGCAAAATTTCTTAAGAACATTGTTTTCTATTCATTCGCAAAAGGGAAAACAAAAAAAAAAGGATCGAGGAGCGAAATTACATGTAATAGGGATTGAAATTACAAGTAGATCTCCTCTGAGATTTCTGAGAAAATATGCCGGTAGGAATCTGATCAGCGCGCGATCACTTTATCTCTTTGACGATGTAATCAATCAGATGGTCGAACTACCTCCTAATAGGACTCTCTTCGCGATTGGTTGGGGGAATCAGAGAACAGAAGATCAGTAGAGCCTTTTTGCTAGGAATTCTGCTCTTTTGAGTCAATCTTTCCTTGCTATCCGTGCATCCTCTCTTTTTTCTTTCTTTTATTTTCTCTTCCCCTCCCCGTCCGCCATCAGCAAGGGGCCAATTTATAGCCAATGTGTGGTGTAACCGTCCCCTTGAATTCAGCGAGGCTGAATCAGCCATCAGCTTCGCGCGAGTCTCGCAAATGACCTTGCCGCGAAGCTATTTGAGAGCTTCTAGTGAAGCTAAAAGGCTTGTGCGCACGTCCTCCTACCGTTATGATTGAATTGTCTCCACTTAATGTGGGATGAAGTGGGCGGATGTAACCATTCACTTAAGGTGGTGTTAGTCCCAAAGTTAGTGGGATTCACCATTAATCCCTCGTGGGATTTTGAAACGGTCAATTTGATGACGTGGCAAAGCCCATTGCGGAGCTAGATCATGCGGACGTAGATCATGCAAACCTGGATCCTGTGAAGCTGAATCCTGCGGAACTAGCTTGGGCAAAGCTAGATTATGCGAAGCTAGCTCATTCAGAGCTAAAACTTAACTCAAGTTTCAGGCGAAGTTACCTTCAGAGCCTTGTACGAAACTGAGACTCAGCTCATAGCGGGGTTATGACTCAGCTAGGGTATAAGGCTCCTAGCGTGAAGCTCCCAAATCAGCACTGCGGGGCTAAATTGAAGGCTTCAGGCGAAGCTAATAGTTAGCCTCAAAGCAAGACTACCGACCATGTGATTGAAGCTTGTACCTGCACAAAAAAATACAGTATTTCAGAACTTTAAAATAGAGATGTGCAAGTGCTTAATTCTACCGCAATAGTAAGTGACTATGCGGGTCGTGATCCACAAGGAGGGTTGGCGATAGAAGCGTTCAAGGTTTGTATTGAAATTTTTGTGAAGAAAAATGAAGGTTCTTCTTTGTTTTATGAAATGAAAATGAAAAAAAGAGTTAGGTTAAGTTAGAAAGAAAGCGATAGATGGAGAAGGTGGAGAAAAATGGAGAATGATTATTTACAGAGAAAATGGAAATGGAGTGATGAAAGAAATCGTGTTGGTGATCTAAACTAAGAAATAAAAGAAAAGAAGGAAGATTAAAGAAGTACTTACCTAGTTTGGTTGATGAAATACCTAGAACCCTTGCATGTTCTACCTTACTTCGGAGGCGTTCAACGAATAAGCCATAGGATCGAGCTCAGTCCCTATTCTCATTATATCATCAAGACGAACAGGAATGAAGTGATACGAGTCTTGAGGAGGAGAACATCACCATGAACTATCGTTGCACTCACAGAACATTGTCATACTTATGCTTCTGAATTCACTTTTATTGCTTGAAACGATGGAAGAAAGGAGGAGGGTACATCGTTGTCATTCTCAACATAAGCCTTTCTCTCTTACTTACATGAATCTCAATCTAACCTAAGCTTACTTACAAATTAAAATTTACATAAAAAGAGAACAAAAACCTATACTACAAAGAATGAAAACTGGACTAAATCCTATCTCTGCATGGTCGTCCCATTTTTATTGCAAATCCTGCCCTTTTATAGGCAAAAACCCAACCAACAGGAGAGGATAAAGATAGGGGGAGCAAACGCTCCCCTAACTCCATAACAGAGCCGCGGAAACGCAGTTTTGGCCGCATTTTCGTGGCCTTGCTATGGCCAGGTGGCCACAGCCTGTTGGTGGAGCTCCCCGGCTTCTTGTTCTGGCTTTATCTTCAGTTAGATTTGCAGTTTAAGTCTGGAATTTTGACGAAATGGCCTTTGATCTTTGCTTCAACTGATCGATTCTGGGAGGATTCTTGTCAACCGATTTTCAACCTCTCTAATTTTGCCCTGATTCACTGAGTTCGAATTAATTCTGATTTAATTCAGAATTTGGTGGGCTTTTGGGTTCATTTCTCTTCACTCTCCTTTAGGAATGGGCCTGCAAATAAACTAAACATTTAATTAGGACAATGCAGAGTTTTATTCTATAATAAGTATGAGAATATGATAATAAATGTGCAACATTACCGACCAATCACATCCCCATACCTATCTTTTGCTCATCCTCGAGCAAAACAACTAAACTATACTAAGGATTATTAGACCACTTTCGCAGCTCAGGTGATTGCACTGAGCATGTGCAACAAGCTGTTAAATCTCTAGGTTTCCCCTAGAGGACGAGTTTTGTCTCGTGAGGGTTTTCAGTGGATTACACCCACAAAATCCATAAAGAAAGAAAAAAAAAAGAGTTTGTATTTTCGAAAAGCATTTTGAAAGAGAAAAATATTTAAAATATAATTGGAAGACTTAGGTAATCTATAAGTTATAGGAAAACTGAATTTTTCATTCCTAAACTCAGTCTCTATTCAAAAATTTGTTATCAATCAATGTAAGTAGTCAAATTGTACTTCTCATTTAGTCTATTACTTTACTCTAAGTCATATACACCTTGTGAAAATTTTGACTAAGGGTTTATTAACTCTAACTTTTATGCCTTATTTATTTATAAATATATATATATATATATATATATATATATATATTGTGGTATTATTCCTTAGTTCATTAGGCTTTCTAATCTGCCCATGTAACGAGCCTTTAATCGATGACTCCCAAACCAAACGGTCTTAGGGCACCGGGTGATAAAACACCCCAAGAACTTAAGTACTCGAGCAAATAAGGCCACAAAACTAAGGATTTTATTATATGAACCCCTTTTAGGCGTGAATACTTATGCTTTACTAGGCACAAATACCAAGCTTAATCAGAGGATTTATACATATACTTTTTTTTCTCAAAATTATCTAATTATCTTTTGCATAAATACTAAGGCTCGCTTAGGGCAAAGTACCTGGCTAATCAATAATTAGATTCGTTTATCTTTCGTAGATATTTTTTCTTTTTCTTTTATATATATATATATATATATATAATATATATATATATATATATATATATATATATATAAGGCATAAGAATCTTTGTTTTTGAACCCTAAGTGTGTAAGTGTATGAAGCGTGCATATTTTATTAAGGTAAATATCAAGATTAAATTACTTTGACAAATTATCTTCCTGACCCTAAAAATCAAACAAATAATCTTATTTTGACCAAATTTAAGAAATCCTAATTTTTATTTTCGTATTCCTTAAAATTGACTTAATTTCTTACAAAAAATACGTCAAAATATTGTTTCTATTTTCAAAAAGTTTTTAAAAGTAAAGAAAATTTTTTTAAATAAAAAGAAAAAACCTAAGTTATATTAGACCCTCCCCACACCTATCTCACGCATTGTCCTCAATGTATGAATTAATGCATAGATGCATGAAAAGGAAGAAAGGGAGGGAAAAATGTTACCTTAAGGTTGTGGTTCCGGTGGTGGTCTGATTGGTCCACGAAATGCGGCCCAATCAACTTTTCGTGGGGTTTGGAGGAACCCACCCGAAATTTTTCTAATATAACCCATTAAAATGATGTATCCATGAAGGATTTTTATTAAAAATTTAACCTATCTAATTTTCAAATTTCATAATTATTTTCGGAGTCAAATTTGTCAACCGCCTTGTCCCAAAATGGAGTGTCAAAAGATAGAATGATTGAATTGGACTTAGGAAGTACAGGAACTAATACCGACTCAGGAAGGTGACTTAAGTCAAGTGAAGTTCAGGAGTCGAGATTGGTTCGGGAAGTGGGTCCAAGTCAAGAAGTTGAAACTCAAGTCCACAGTTATTTTCCAACAATGGAATGTGACTTAATATTGGTATTTCAAGTTCAAGAATGATAGCCGTGGGAATCAAAGCTGACTCTAAAATATTACTCAAGTCGGGTAACAAAATAGGAGTCAATAGTGATTTAGGAATTTGAACTGGATCACAGATTTGAGAATCTAGCTCACATTTCTCATTGAGTTCAATGTCATAAAAATGAGAACTTGCCAATTTGTCAATAGGACTTTCAAAAGTGTAAATTTGGTCAAGTTCAATATGGTCAAGTTCAATATGATCATCAAAGATGGGTGATTCAATTTCATGATGAATTGGCACAGGATCCAATGTTGACTCGGGAAAGAGGTTGAAATCAGGTGAAGATACCGGAGTCATAATTGAATCAAGAAGTAGAATTGGTCACTAAGTTGAGGTTCAGGATCATATTCATTCTCAAGTTCTATTTTCAAGAAAGGAATAACTTGCCAAACTATCAATATCATTTTTAAAATTTAGAGTTTGGGCAAGTTCAAATGATTGATATGAATTGGAACCTTGATTTCCAAAACAATATGACTCTTCGGCTCTAACAGAATGGTTAGTGACATCAGAACTGGTCAAACGGTGGGAACGTAGAGATTGGACCATCATATCTATGTTATGATTACGAGCGTTTTGAGCCTGAGTCATGGCTTCAAGCATCTTTTCATAGTTGATTGGTTCATCATTTTGTTGAAAAGTTGGAATGCTGTCTTGGAATTGGTGGTGAAATTGTGAGTCCATCACATTTTGTGATTTTTGTTTGGACTCACGCATACTCATTTCGAAAATTGATGGTTTTCTATTTTGGACTGGTGGAACTGAGTATGAATCATGGAAATATTGTGGACTAGGTGGATAAGGAGGACATGTTAGTTGAAAATTGGCCTCAGGGGAGGTGAATCCCCACTGACTATGTGAAGAGTTGAAATTTTCATGGAAATTATGGTCATAAGATTGGAGACATGGGGTTATATTGATTCGAATAAGACCAATCCGGCACACAAGGTTGATCAAAGTTATGATATGCCGTGTTGGTAATATCTGAAAAAGAAGTTTGTGTGTAATATTGATTACCATTAAAATTGGAAAAATTATTGTTATGAGCCATATCACACAATAAAACATAAACAAAAAACAAACAAATAAGCAAACAAAAAAAGAAAAAATTCTAAACTAAGTTAGGGTAGACCTATGACCTACACGACTCCTAACTGGTTAGACTGTCCACGGGAGATATAATGCAGACTTTGACCACAGGCTAATCAGCCAGGTTAGGGCAAAATTGATGGGAGGTTTTCCGTCAAAGACGTTCCTTAATTAAATAACCACCAACAACGGGCTTTCGACCCTTAATCCCTTTTCTAGACACTGATTTGGCAGGAGTCAAATTCCAACACCTTTCCTCCTTAGGAGAATCTCCTAATCGAGTCCGAGATGTCCCTAGGGCCAACGTCTACTCATTTTAGTTAGGCTCTGGTTAGTGAGTGCTTGGAATCTGATTTTTGGGCCAAGGAAGGGTGATTAAATCCCTACCTTATCTTGTTATGGGGTGGTGCCCTTAAGATTAGTTTGTGCAAGTGTACAAGATTCACTCAAAGCGAAGTAAATCAACCAAGAGATGAGTCCTATTCTAGATGCAATGAGAACGTACCTTGCTCCAATACTCTTCAACAGTAAAGTAAATGAATTGAAAAGACATGTGCCTAAAATGCAAACGTCTAATCAATTTTTTTAACTTTTTCAACAAGTATTTTACTGTTGGTTTATTAGCAGGCTTCTGGTGATGGAATATAAGAAATAAAGTTTGCAGAAAACTATAATTTTGTAAAGCAAGCAGCCCTGCAAAAAGCCAGTCAGTAGTGAACTCTTCCTTGCCGCGAAAACGCGGCTAGAGCCGAGCAAACGCGGCAATTCAGAGGGTACTTGGTCTCTGTTTTCCGGAACAGAGGCCCAAGACCACTTATATGTTACTGCAATCTTTGTTTTCTTGCTTTTCCTGCCTTGTAACCTGCAACAAAGAAGAAAAATTTGTTTTAGTTCAAAAATTCAATAAAAACCGTTACCCTCCCGGCAACGGTGCCAAAATTTGATTGAGGTAAACCTACACAAAAATACAGTATTTCAGAACTTTAAAATAGAGATGTGCAAGTGCTCAATTCTACCGCAATAGCAAGTGACTATGCGGGTCGTGATCCACAAGGAGGGTTGGCGATAGAAGCGTTCAAGGTTTGTATTGAAATTTTTGTGAAGAAAAATGAAGGTTCTTCTTTGTTTTATGAAATGAAAATGAAAAAAGAGTTAGGTTAAGTTAGAAAGAAAGCGATAGATGGAGAAGGTGGAGAAAAATGGACAATGATTATTTACAAAGAAAATGGAAAAGGAGTGATGAAAGAAATCGTGTTGGTGATCTAAACTAAGAAATAAAAGAAAAGAAAGAAGATTAAAGAAGTACTTACCTAGTTTGGTTGATGACTTACCTAGAACCCTTGCATGTTCTACCTTGCTTCGGAGGCATTCAACGCATAAGCCATAGGATCGAGCTCAGTCCCCATTCGCATTATATCATCAAGACAGAAAAGAATGAAGTGATACGAGTCTTGAGGAGGAGAACATCACCATGAACTATCGTTGGCACTCACACAACATTGTCATACTTATGCTTCTGGATTCACTTTTATTGCTTGAAACAATGGATTAAAGGAGGAGGGTACATCGGTGTCACTCTCAACATAAGCCTCTCTCTCTTACTTACATGAATCTCAATCTAACCTAAGCTTACATATAAATTAAAATTTACATAAAAAGAGAACAAAAACCTGTACTACAAAGAATGAAAACTGGACTAAATCCTATCTCTACATGGTCGTCCCATTTTCAGTGCAAATTCCACCCTTTTATAGGCAAAAACCCAACCTACAGGAGACGATAAAGATAGGGGGAGCAAACGCTCCCTCTAACTCCATAACAGAGCCGCAAAAATGCGGTTTTGGCCGCGTTTTCGCGGCCTTGCTGTGGCCAGGTGGCCACAGTCTGTTGGTGGAGCTCCCCGGCTTCTCGTTCTAACTTTATCTTCAGTTGGATTTGCAGTTTAAGTCTGGGATTTTGACGAAATGGCCTTTGATCTTTGCTTCAACCGATCGATTCTGGGAGGATTCTTCTCAACTGGTTTTCAACCACTCTGATTTTGCCCTGATTCACTGAGTTCGAATTAATTCTGATTTAATTCAGAATTTGGTGGGCTTTTGGGCTCATTTCTCTTAACTCTCCTTTAGGAATGGGCCTGCAAATAAATTAAACATTTAATTAGGACAATGCAAAGTTTTATTCTATAATAAGTATGGGAATATGATAATAAATGTGCAACATTAGCGACCAATCACATCCCCATACCTATCTTTTGCTCGTCCTCGAGCAAAATAACAAAACTATACTAAGGATTATTAGACCACTTTCGCAGGTCACTCGATTGCATTGAGCATGTGCAACAAGCCGTTAAACCTCTAGGTTTCCCCTAGAGGACGAGTTTTGTCTCATAAGGGTTTTCAGTGGATTACACCCACAAAATCCATAAAGAAAGAGAAACAAAGAGTTAGTATTTTCGAAAAGCATTTTAAAAGAGAACAATATTTGAAATATAATTGTAAGACTTAAGTAATCTATAAGTTATAGGAAAACTGAATTTTTCATTCCTAAACTCAGTCTCTATTCAAAAATTTGTTATCAATCAAAGTAAGGAGTCAAATTGTACTTCTCATTTAGTCTATTACTTTACTCTAAGTCATATACACCTTTTGAAAATTTTGACTAAGGGTTCATTAACTCTAACTCTTATGCTTATTTATTTATAAATATATATATATATTTTTGTGGTATTATTCCTTAGTTCATTAGGCTTTCTAATCTTCCCATGTAACGAGCCTTTAATCGATGACTCCCAAACCAAACAGTCTTAGGGCACCGGGTGAGAAAACACCCCAAGTACTTAAGGACTCGAGCAAACAAGGCCACAAAATTAAGGATTTTATTATATGCACCCCTTTTAGGCGTGAATACTTATGCTTTATTAGGCATAAATACCCAACTTAATCAGAGGATTTATATATATACTTTTTTTCTCAAACTTATCTAATTATCTTTTGCATAAATACTAAGGCTTGCTTAGGGCAAAGTACCTAGCTAATCAATAATTAGATTCATTTATCTTTCGTAGATTTTTTTTATATATATATATAAGGCATAAGAATCTTTGTTTTTGAACCCTAAGTGTGTAAGTGTATGAAGTGTGCATATTTTATTAAGGTAAAGATCAAGACTAAATTACTTTGACAAATTATCTTTCTAACCCTAAAAATCAAACAAATAATCTTATTTTGACCAAATTTAAGAAATCCTAATTTTTATTTTCCTATTCCTTAAAATTGACTTAATTTCTTACAAAAAATATGTCAAAATATTGTTTCTATTTTCAAAAAGTTTTAAAAGTAAAGAAAATTTTTTTAAATAAAAAGAAAAAAACCTAAGTTATGTTAGACCCTCCCCCACACCTATCTCATGCATTGTCCTCAATGTTTGAATTAATGCATAGATGCATGAAAAAGAAGAAAGGGAAGGAAAAATGTTACCTTAAGGTGGTGGTTCCGGTGGTGGTCTGATTGGTCCACGAAATGCGGCCCAATCAACTTTTCGTGGGGTTCGGAGGAACCCACCAGAAATTTCTCTAATAAAACCCATTAAAAAGATATATTCATGAAGGATTTTTATTAAAAATTTTACCCCATCTAATTTCCAAATTTCATAATTAATTTCGGTGTCAAATTTGTCAACCGCCTTGTCCCAAAATGGAGTATCAAAAGATAGAATGATTGACTTGGACTCAGGAAGTACAGGAACTAATACCGACTCAGGAAGGTGACTTAAGTCAAGTAAAGGTTCAGAAGTCGAAATTGGTTCGTGAAGTTAGTCCAAGTCAAGAAGTTGAAACTCAAGTCCACCGTTATTTTCCAACAATAGAATGTGACTTAATATTGGTGATTCAAGTTCAAGAATGATAGGTGTGGGAATCAAAACTGACTCTAAAATATTACTCAAGTCGGGTAACAAAAAAGGAATCAATATTGATTCAGAAATTTGAACCGAATCACAGATCTGAGAACCTAGGTTACATTTCTCGTTGAGTTCAATGTCATAAAAATGAGAACTTACCAATTTGTCAATAGGGCTTTCAAAAGTGTAAAATTGGTCACGTTCAATATGATCATCAAAGATGGGTGATTCAATTTCATGATGAATTGGCACAGGATCCAATGTTGACTCGAGAAAGAGGTTGAAATCAGGTGAAGATACCAGAGTCATAATTGAATCAGGAAGTAGAATTGAATCACTAAGTTGAGGTTCAGGATCATATCATTCTCAAGTTCTATTTCAAGAAAGGAATAACTTGCCAAACTGTCAATATCATTTTCAAAATTTGGAGTTTGAGCAAGTTCAAATGATTGATCTGAAATGGAACCTTGATTTCCAAAACAACATGACTCTTCGGCTCTAATAGAATGGTAAGTGACATCAGAACTGGTCAAACGGTGGGAACGTAGAGATTGGACCATCATATCTATGTCATGATTACGAGTGTTTTGAGCCTGAGTCATGGCTTCAAGCATCTTTTCATAGTTGATGGTTCATCGTTTTGTTGAAAAGATGGAATGCTGTCTTGGAATTGGTGGTGAAATTGTGAGTCCATCAGATTTTGTGATTTTTGTTTAGACTCACGCATACTCATTTCCAAAATTGATGGTTTTCTATTTTAGACTTGTGGAACTGAGTATGAATCTTGGAAATATTGTGGACTAGGTGGATAAGGAGGACAAGTTGGTTGAAAATTGGCCTCGTGGGAGGTGAATCCCCACTGACTCTGTGAAGAGTTAAAATTATCATGAAAATTATGGTTATAAGATTGGGGACATGGGTTATATTGATTCAAATAAGACCAATCCGGCACATTAGGTTGGTCAAAGGTATGATATGCGGGGTTGGTAATATCCAAAATGGAAGTTTGTGTGTAATATGGATTACCATTAAAATTGAAAAATTTGTTGTTATAAGCCATATCACACAATAAAACACAAACAAAAAATAAAAAAATAAGCAAGAAAAAAGAAAAAATTCTAAACTAAGTTAGGGTAGAACTATGACTTAGACGATTCCTAACTGGTTAGACTGTCCACGAGAGGTATAATGCAGACTTTGACCACAAGCTAATCAGCATGGTCAGGGCAAGATTGGTGGGAGGTTTTCCGTTAAATACGTTCCTTAATTAAATAACTACCAACCTTCGGGCTTTGGGCTCTTAATTCCTTTCCTAGACACTGATTTGGCAGGAGTCAAATTCTAACACCTTTCCTCCTTAGGAGAATCTCTTAGTTGAGTCCGAGATGTCCCTAGGGCCAACGTCTACTCATTTTTAGTTAGGCTCTGGTTAGTGAGTGCTTGGAATCTGATTTTTGGGCCAAGGAAGGGTGATTAAATCTCTACCTTATCTTGTTATGGGGTGGTTCCCTTAAGATCATTTTGTGTAAGTGTACAAGATATGTAAACAAGATTCACTCAAAGCGATGTAAATCAACCAAGAGATGAGTCCTATTCTAGATGCAATGCGAACGTACCTTGCTCCAGCACTCTTCAACAGTAAAGTAAATGAATTGAAAAGACACGTGCCTAAAATGCAAACGTCTAATCGATTTTTTTAACTTATTCAACAAGTATTTTACTGTTGGTTTATTAGCAGGCTTCTGGTGATGGCATATAAGAAATAAAGTTTGCAGGAAACTATAATTTTGCAAAGCAAGCAGCCCTGCAAAAAGCTAGTCAGTAGTGAACTCTTTCTTGCCGCAGAAACGAGGCTAGAGCCGAGCAAACGCGACAATTCAGAGGGTACTTGGTCTCTGTTTTCTGGAACAGAGGCCCAAGACCACTTATATATTACTGCAATCTTTGTTTTCTTGCTTTTCCTGCCCTGCAACCTGCAATAAAGAAGAAAAATTCGTTTTAGTTCAAAAATTCAATAAAAATCGTTACCCTCCCGGCAACGGCGCCAAAATTTGATTGAGGTAAACCTGCATAAAAATATAGTATTTCAGAACTTTAAAATAGAGATGTGCAAGTGCTCAATTTTACCGCAATAGCAAGTGATTATGCAGGTCGTGATCCACAAGGAGGGTTAGCAATAGAAGCGTTCAAAGTTTGTTTTGAAATTTTGTGAAGAAAAATGAAGGTTCTTCTTTGTTTTATGAAATGAAAATGAAAAAAGAGTTAGGTTAAGTTAGAAAGAAAGCGATAGAAGGAGAAGTTGGAGAAAAATGGAGAATGATTATTTACAGAGAAAATGGAAAAGGAGTGATGAAAGAAATCGTGTTAGTGATCTAAACTAAGAAATAAAAGAAAGAAAGAAGATTAAGGAAGTACTTACCTAGTTTTGTTGATGACTTACCTAGAACGCTTGCATGTTCTACCTTGCTTCGGAGGCGTTCAACGCATAAGCCATAGGATCGAGCTCAGCCCCATTCGTATTATATCATCAAGACGAACAAGAATGAAGTGATACGAGTCTTGAGGAGGAGAACATCACCATGAACTATCGTTGGCACTCACACAACATTGTCATACTTATGCTTCTGGATTCACTTTTATTGCTTGAAACGATGGAAGAAAGGAGGAGGGTACATCGGTGTCACTCTCAACATAAGCCTCTCTTTCTTACTTACATGAATCTCAATCTAACCTAAGCTTACATACAAATTAAAATTTACATAAAAAGAGAACAAAAACCTATACTACAAAGAATGAAAACTGGACTAAATCCTATCTCTGTATAGTCGTCACATTTTTAGTGCAAATCCTGCCCTTTATAGGCAAAAGCCCAACCTACAGGAGAGGATAAAGATAGGGGGAGCAACCGCTCCCCCTAACTCCATAACAAAGCCGCGGAAACGCGATTTTGGTCGCGTTTCCACGGCCTTGCTGTGGCCAGGTGGCCACCGCCTGTTGGTGGAGCTCCTCGGCATCTCGTTATGGCTTTATCTTCAGTTGGATTTGTAGTTTAAGTCCGGGATTTTGACGAAATGGCCTTTAATCTTTGCTTCAACCGATCGATTCTGAGAGGATTCTTCTCAACCGGTTTTCAACCTCTCTGATTTTGCCCTGATTCACTGAGTTCGAATTAATTCTGATTTAATTCAGAATTTGGTGGGCTTTTGGGCTCATTTCTCTTCACTCTCCTTTAGGAATGGGCCTGCAAATAAATTAAAAATTTAATTAGGACAATGCAGAGTTTTATTCTATATTAAGTATGGGAATATGATAATAAATGTGCAACATTAGCGACTAATCACCAAGCTTAGGCGAAGCTGTTAGTTCCATGTGGAGCTATATGAAGCTTATCTTGAGATTATGCCCAGGCTAAGTATTGAGCTAGTTTAGCGTCTTAGGCCTGCTTGGGTTTCAAAGGCAACTTTGGCTTACTATCTGCTTTATTAGATTAGTAATGTTCATGTTGCTGCCTTGTCTCTGGTCATCAGCTTGTCTTTGACTTATCTTTTATAGATGTTGATAAGTAAGATGTCGTTCAGACCGGTTGAAGATGAATACCGAGTCTTGTCTTTTTCGAGTGTCAACAAGACCCCCTTCATAGTTTTCATGAATCTGCAATGGAATAGTTCAGATTTTGAAATACTTTGAATTTCTTTGATTGATGGTATGTGAATGTGAACGTCACCTTGGTGGTTGAGTTCAACTTCACTTTTAGCCTCGCTGGCGAGCAGGAATAAGTTCGTTGCGAAATTGACAACACACTTCCAATTAGCTTCGCGCTTCTGTGTAGCTTCGGACTTCTGGGTAGCTTCGCCTTTGGGCTTCCTGAATTAGCTTCGCTTCAAATTGAAATATGAGCATTAGCCTCACGCTCGCTATGATGGAGCGACATTCCGTTCCGAGGCTAACCGCTTTCGCGAGTTATGAGAGGAATTGTTCCCTTTTTCAAGGTTTGAATAACTTCTCTTGCATTTACGAGGGAGATTATTCCCTTTTCCAAAGTTCAAATAACTTCATATGTATTCCCAAGGGAGATTGTTCCCTTTCTCAAGGTCAAGCATTTGAATGCTTTAACTACACCCGCGCTCCCAAGCTTGAAGTGGTAGCGACATGGTCAGGCAGCGAGGCCTATAAATATGACTCTAATAGTCCTTCCTAGAGAAATATACTCCTTCCTTTTTGGTTTATGATCTCTCCCCATTGCTTAAGCAAGGAGATTAAGGTCCCTAAAGTAGTGGAGGCTCTCACTCTGGTTATTACCCAACCAAGAACTAGTGAGTCTCGGCCATCTAGTGACTTTAGGGAGTTTATCTCCCTTAATTTTCTTAGCTTTACTAGCTATCTTAGGGATTAAATTCTCTTGGTCTCTGTATTTGGCTGACTTTCAAAGAAGGGTTTTAGCCCTATTTTCGAGCTCCTCGGCGAAGCTAGCATTCTTTCCTGATCAGGCAAAGGATCTTTCCACGCGAAGTTCCTATTAAATCTGCCATATAGTCGAGGTTTGGGACTTGGCCTCTTCACGGTTAAGCTAGTCTTGCCATATAGTTGGGTCAAGACAGCGCCTTTCCGAGCCAGTCTGGCCTAGCCATATAGGCGAGGCTAGGACTTGACATTTTTGAGACTTTTCCATCCTGACTGTCTTGAGCGGGGCTAAGACATGGCTTATACTAAGCTAGTCTAACATTACTACGCAAGCGAGGCCATCCCCTGCTTAGCTGAAATTCATCTTCAAGGCACAGCTGGATAGTTTCGCCCAAAGAATAAACTCTGACTTAGCATTTCGTTGCTTCCCATAAAACTTTAATTAATGCTAACTTGTTTCTTGTTTGCATTGTAGCGAACTGTGCTCACCATTCTTTCGTCTTGATGAAAGAGACAAAAAACCTGCCCCTTGATTTTCAAGTTGAAGCTTTGATCATAAGTAGGAGGAACACACTGGAGCAGCTGATGCGCATTTCAAGAAGAGGTTGGCAGTTGCTTATCTGAGATGATCTGCTTCAGGAAGAAGATGGTAGTTGCTTATCCGAGATGATTCACTTCGAGAAGGGGCGGTAGTTGCTTATCCGAGATGATCCACTTCGGGATGGCGGACGTACCAGTAAGGTCTCGGATCCTTCCTTTGCCAATTTTGTTTAAGGAAGATCCGACTTTCTAGTGGCAACTAATCCTTTGCCAATTTTGATCAAAGAAGATCCAGCTCCTTGATGGCAACCAATCTCTTGCCAATTTTCATGAAAGATGATACAGGTTCTCGATGGCAAAATCTGCCATTAAGCGAAGGATTACGACCTTGTGCAGGAGGAAGACCTTTCGTGTCCAGCTGGTTTGTTATTACCCAGAAAGTAGATGGGACAACTTGTATGCCTTTGGAGCAAAGACTCTATTATATGAAAGACAATTTTAATATACCAATGTATCTTCCTTTTGAATCAATAAGAATTTTACTTTTTATTCATCTATTTTGCTCCCCTTATTTTCCTTTTGAATTCGAAAGCAACTGGAATGAACTGGCTAAGGGTAAGCCTTTTTCTGAGGAGAAAAAAAATCTCTTAACGGAGCTAAGCTTCCCCCGAAGCTGAGGACGGACTTCTAGCTAAGTAAGGAATGAGCTTTCAGCAAAGCTAGCACATAATTTTCGCGAAGCTACAGATGGGCTTTTAGCGAAGTTACTCAAGCGTTGTGCAAAGTTGACGCTGAACTTGCAGCGGAGCTAGCCCTTGGCATGGTTGAAGCAAGGCTTCTCGGGAAAGGCGCTTAGGCGCCATTTTAAATTAATTTGATACGGCCGCTTGCGCTCCTTTTGAGGAGGCGAAATTAAGACATTTTGTGTTCATTAAAGCCTGATGGGCTGAAAGAGAGAGTTAACTTCTCTTTAAATTTTTAGAGAAACAAATCTCTTTCTCCTCCTTCTCCTTTGTTGAGATTTTCAGAACTTTTCAGTTCTTCCATGGCTCCCAAAAGACGAGCATGCAAAGAGGCAGCGACCTCTGCGACAGAGGTGCCTTCTCCTCCTCTGATCATCGAACGTCCCATTGCAGGTAGGGATTTTTCCCTTTTATTCAGAGACTTTCATCTCTTTTTGAAGCCATTTACTAGCTATTTCATGGTGAATCCGGTGTGATTCACCATGATTCAGTGATCTCAGGGAGTTACTCTCCCTTAATTCAATTTTGCCATATTATTAGGGGATTTAATTCCCCTTAATTTCTTAACTTGGAATTTAGGAACCAATGGTTTCTTCTCTTAACTTCTATGCGAAGCTAACCCTTAGGGCAGTTCACATTCTATCAAAGGGCAGGATGCGAAGCTAGCTCTGGAAGCGTGGCTAAGAAAAAGACTTTAAAGTCCTTTGAATAGTTTTAGGCACAAGTGCCTTTCCGGAGAAGTTAGCCCTGTTGCTTTTCCGCATTCTGTTCTGCGACAGAATGCGAAGCTAAGTTTCCCGCGCTAAGATAACACTTAGAGATTTTCTGCACTCTGCCTTTGTGTAGGATGTGGAGCTGAGCCTCAGGGCGAAGCTAATGCTAGGCTAGCTTCGCTGGGAGAGCGAAGCTATGCCTTAGCAATTTTCTTTATGCTTTAGCTCTTTTTTTCTTCGGCTAGTAAACTAATGTTTTCATTTTATTTTTGCAGTGCACTATACTCCTGATCCTTTGAACAGTCTCTTTGGAACAGCCAGAGGACTGGATGGCAATGTTAGCCTTCAATTCCAGGGGTAGGCCTTATTATTCAATGAGCGGAGCGCTCCTGGCCGGGATGCCTTGATCTACGCCGGAGATCAGCGTACCACGAGGAGCATCTTGACTACTGCTCCTCTTGAGGATTGTAACTGAAAAATTTATTCATGTTTGAGGACGCAGCGCCCGACACCGATCAGGAACTGCTGGCTGGAGAGGGGCAGTGGATCTTCAATCTGGATGGCGAGAAGTATTATCTCCCATCTAGCAAGCGTTATTTTCCACTCTCTTTCTTCTAATGCGTGATGAGGCCTCGAAAGATGAAGTGGCAAGTGACTCGGACCACCGACTCCGTTTATGTGGGGAAATTGATAGCTTCGTCTCTCAGTTATACAAAGGCAGGTCCCCCTCGCTGCATATTGGGTCTCCACCTTGGGAACGTTCTTCGAAACATCCCGGTGGGGGAAAATCTCGCGGTGGCTTAAATCTTTTGAAATCAGCTCTTCAAAACCCACGGTAACTATCTAGCAACCGATTTCAAGACCCCAGGGTGGATTCATCCCCCCAAGTCCTGGTGGAGGGACTTGACCTTATACGTCTTGGCTTATTTTGACGAGGATTTGGAGGGCTGGGACTCCACGAGGCTGTCAGGTCAACCTGCTACGGTATCTAGATGAGCGTAGCGAACTTCTACGCCATCTTCGAGTTATATTGTCTGGCCACATGGACCTTCTTTACCCCTGTAGGCGAATTGGGCATGGCTTTGCATGAAATGCGGGAAGACTCTGCTCTGCCCATGTGATCATTCCCTTATGAAGAATACTTCCCATGCGAGGCGGAATTGGCACTTCTGGAGAAGCAGGAGCCCGCCCTGTTCGAGACTTATCGGGAGTTGATGTGCCATTTCTATATCTACTCGAGTATGCACGAAAGCCATAAGAGAGCTTCGAACAGTTCGAAGAGCTGGGGGAATTATTTGTTCCCCAACCTGGAAGATGCTCCTAAAGTGGCTCACTGCAGGGTTGCAGACGAGGATATTTATTGAAGGATGCAAGAACATTCTGAGTGAGATATGTTATTTGAAGAAGATGATGGTACTTATGAGAAAGGTGACATTCTTAGGAGCTTCCACCATCAAAATCGTCGATCGATGTCCCGGAAAGCACTTTTGGCAGGGTTTTTATCAGTTTGGTTGAAAAGATGTGTGGTACCATCTACTTCTAGCGACAGTATTCTTCTGACTATTTTATTGTCAGTCGTTCATCTAGTCCCCGATAGTTCCCTTGGACTTCTCCTATCAATGGTGTGTTGTATTCAATGGGGCCTTTGTGCATTGACGGAGGCTTTCTATAGGCCACCAATAACGAAAAGGGGAAAAGGCACTATCCTGCCCCATGACGGACCAAACCCTAGGATCGGTTTGCTATACACCTATTTGATGGCATGGTTCGCTCTTCACTGCCCAGCTAGTATTCAAGCTAGTGAGGAGCCTCCAGAAGGTGTTCGAATGGCGCTTCCCCATCGATTTGAGGGATGTTCATGATTACGGACTTATGTGGCTGCAGTTCGCAAGCTCCTGTGCCGATACGACATTTATAGTCTTTTTTGGTGCTTTCCATACATTAGCGATGCAGGCTATGGCAAAGAATTAAAGGATGTAGGAGAGGGGAAGGTGTCGCTGAGTTAGGGGATTTTTGAATGGCTAGTTAGCATCCGACCATCTCATCTGGTGTACCAGAGCAGGGATACCTGCTATTTGGAGCCATATGTCTCGAGTTGATTTGCTCATCAGTTTGGGCATTACCAACTTTATATTGGTAATCCGAACACTAGTCTCGCCTTTATAGGGAGTCTTATTGACGGTGCTCGTGCCTGGCGGTTCTTCATCGCTGGCTGTACTAAGGCACGGCTGTGCATGCCATTGAGGACCCAAACCTACTGACAACTTTGGGTTCTGTCAGTGGTATAGAACTTCAAACTCTATGCCAATCGGATTTTCTATTAATTCTTTTGACGTGAAGTTGATCTCTCAGCGGCCAAAGTGGAAACTCACCAAGAAGGGCGAAGGCAGAAGGGTCTGTGTGCCAGGTCTTAGGGAGTTTGTCGCCACTACCGATAGTGTGGCCTCTGATGCAGAAAGTCTCCACTTTGAAGGAGACGCAGGTGCTGAGGTTCCACCAGATACTCCTGGTGGGGTAGGCACAGCTCCTATGGAAGATATGGAGTCGGAAGAGGTGGAGGAAGAAGATTCTGACGTTCACTTCAAATGAAAGCGGCAAGGTGGATCTCGCAGGAAGAGGGTAGTGAAGAAACCTCATCGCTACACTCCCACTATTATTGCAGAGGGTGAATCAGCTGCAGTGCCTCCTCCTCCTTCTCCATTAGTTATTAAGCTATCGGCTCAGAGGCAGACTACTGATAAAGCTGTGCTCGACGTAGGTAAGATCAGTTTGATTCTTGTGACATGTACTTATATATTTCATACAGCTCATTCGTTTATCCTATGATTCAGGAACCAAGACTACAAGAGAACCAAGAGCTGAGGCTGCAAGAGAACAGGGGATTATTATGATCCTCTGTTTACTTATATAGAAGGTGATGAGGCTAACTACTTCGCCGTCTCAGAAGATTCCGTAGGTGACGCAGCTAATGTCGGTCCTTTGGGTGCTGAGACCTCGAAAGAAAGTCCCCTAGTCTCCAGCTCTATAGGATGGACCACAGAGGCTTCGGCCAGTAGAGGTGAGCCATACATCCCTGTTGCATATGCCAAAAACTTTTCTATGGAGCCCAGCGGGATTGATTCTGCCGTCGAGGAAGTTCGGTGAGAGACTGTGGCCGAGGCAGTGGAGGCGGTATCGCCTCTCGGTAATACTTTGATCTTTTATGAGCAATTCTCTCCTGATATTCATTATGTCTTGCTCCACAAAGTTTTCCCACATGTGTTCCGCCTTTGGGTGCATCGACTTCGAGGGAGCCAGCTAATTTTTCTGAGGAAATTACGGGTGAAGCAAGTACTTCAACCGCGGCGGATGTTGCCGAGTTGGATGCCTTGTATCATGACCTACCATCTTATCAGCCCAAGCCTGCCAGTGGAACTAAAGTGGTTAAGGAAACAGTGGTTACAAAACCAATCTCACTCCTAACTACATTGGTAGGTAAGATGCTAGTAGTCTCTTTGATGCTGCCTATCCTGACAACCATGGGGCTGAAGGTAATTATCAGCCCTCGTCTCCGACACTAGTTGTTGAGCCAGCTCTTCCTGAAATAGTCCCCAACCATACTTCTATTATGGCCAGTGTGTTAGTTACAATGAAAACTCCACCTCGATCACCAGCGATTCCTCATCCTCCTCCTGCCAGTGTTTCTCCACTTCCTCCACTGTTATGACCATGAAACCAGTGGAAGCTTTGTCTTCAGGTATTACTTGTTCACCGGAAGTAATTGAAGGTGAGCAAGAATTTATGGCTGAGATAGTTGACAGCTTTTATAAGAGCTTGAAGCTATCCGTTGCCTTGGTCTTGAAGAGCTCGACTACCTCATTTTCTGCTCTGAAGGTGTTCCTCTCTTGAAATATTTTGAAAGCATTCGAGACTTTGGAGGGGATGACCAGACTGCTGCATTGGAGCTTCTGGTGGAAAGGCTCGAGAGGGATGTAGACGAATGGCGCCCTCTCAGTAGTTCAGATTTGAGCTCCGTAGTTAATGAACAGCTTTAACGCCTTGCTGCTCAGATGCGTGAAGCTCATCTTGCAGCTCAGGATGCAGCTAAGGCAATATCTTCAGATTTAAAATCCTTAGAGATAAGGAAAGTAGAAATTAGAGATGCTATGGATGCTTCTAATAGTGCTCTTCTTGATGCTGAGGATAAGATTGAGAAGGCTAAGAAGATGACCAAGAAACCCAATCTTCTTCTGTCCAAGGCTGAACTGGTGCGTCTTGAGGAAATCGCTCAACTAGAGCAGCTCAAGGCCCAAAATGACGAAGTTTTGCAATAGGAGCTAGCACTGAGGGCAACTTTAGCTGAAACTGAGGTTCGTCTGTCTCAGACAGCGAACTTTAATGAGGCCGAGTTGAGATCACAGGCATTCATTAGAGCTGCTGAGGAGAGGAAGGACAGGCTGGCCATCCTTGAAGAACGGATCAAGTCTTATGAAGCGCCCTCGTAGCTTGTAATCCATGTATCTCCCTTTTTAAATCAATAAAAAGTAATTTTATTTGACTCCTCTGTTGTATTTTCAACTTATTTTATCTTCTGAATTTGCAATTCTAAGTTTCAAGTTGTGCTACAATCGAAAAACAAAGAAAATGATGGTATAACTAATCTAGCGAGGTGATGAACTGATAGAAGTAGTTATTAAATGGCTCAACTCAAATCATGTTTAGATAAGAAATGGAAAGTGTGAGCTTAATGATCTTTACTGTTCAGGGGTAAATATTAACATAACAGATTAAAGATCATCAGACTTATGAATAGGTTATGATGAATTAGACACCACAACCTGTGATAGTTCCTACTTGAACTAAGACAAATGAAGCCTAGGATTTGTCAATTAAAAGTGACAAGCTAGACATCAGAAATTTTGCCATTCAGAGGTGATGACCTGGATATAATGACAAAATGGAGATGAACTTGACTTTAGGGACTCGTCTATTCAGAGGTGATAAACTAGACTTGATAGAATAAGACACATTAAACTTCAAATCTGCTACCAGAAGTAGTCGTATTAATTTGGCAGCTAGTCCACAGGGGACTGCAAAGATAGATTGGTTATAGGGTCCTGTTGGTTCAAAGGTGGTTGACTGGACATGACCAATTGAGAGAACTCAGATTCGCAATCTTCCGCTCAGAGGTTTAATGTTAACATGACAGCAAGAGCTCCCGACCTTGATAGAGGGAAGGAGGACAAAGTTATGGACTTATCTGTTCAGAGGTGGTGAACTGGGCATGACAGTAGAAGTACCAGAAAAAGAGATATCTAGGTACCCATCGGTTCAGAGATAATATAGATATAACCGATTGGAAATTGCTTGACTCAAAAACCCTGATGTTCAGAGGTGGCGAACTGGACATAACGACAAAAAAATAGTTCCTACTGGACTGAAAGATGAGACTTGGTTATCTATCGGTTCAAAGGTAATAATGGACATAACCGATCGAGAAACCACCAAGCTCAGGATTTTTACCTTCAGAGGTGACAAACTGGACATGACGGTAAAAGAAAGAATTCCACTGAAGGAAACAGAGTTTGATCATAAATCCCGTGAAAAATTGATATCTGCTTTGGATATTTTTGGAAGAAATTATTAGAGATATATTGTTAACGTGACAACCAAGAAAGTCCATTGGGGACTGAGTGGGAAATAACAGACTTTGAGGGGAGTCTACCAGAAACTCGCTGGGGAGTTAAGAAATATGAATCTCATGAAAGATTTTATGTCAGAGAACTCCGTGAGAATTTAGAACGAGATTTGTAAGATAGCCTGGCAGAGGTGTAATTTTAACATGGCCAAGATTTTGTTACTATTAGAGGTGTTTGAACATAACAATGATTTTGAGTGAACCTGTCATTCTATTGAAGAGAATGATAAGTAAAGTATAATTTGCTGGGGATGTTGATTTTATCCGCCGGGGAGTATGTTAGAGTTTTACTATTAGAGGTTTGATGTTAACATGATAGATTTGACTTGTTATTTCATAAGGAAGATGAATATCTACTTATGTAGTCCTACCATTCCATGGACGGGAATTGGTAAGTAATTTTGCAGAAGAATCAAATGGGAACAGGTCCCTTAGGATTTTTAAGAAATCCTCAGCTATCAATGGATTTGATATGCCTTTATCAACTACCGTTTGAGTTGGGCTAGCCATGCTATTCCCCTTAGCATGATGAGTTGTCAAGGATTTATATTGGGCTGAAAGGCTAACATTTTCCTGTATCCTTAGCCGTTGGAGACGTTGGATTATTTTGTTACTTTGAGTAACGTGATGCTTCCCTGTAGGTTTTCACTCTGTAGGTGAGTTGAGGGATTAAAGGAATGGACATGAATTCCACGAGATCTTAATTTGAAAATTATCGTTCGTCATGGACTCTCTGTCAATCCTTATCTTGATATTGAAAAGATTCTGCAGAAGGACGTGTCACAAACATTAGGCTAAATAAATCATCTGCTTGCAACTGTTGCTTAGACATGCTCAGCTTCAAGATATGACCTATTCTTCTAAGTTGGTTATAGGTACATGCTTGTCGGCTCGAGACTAGTCGACTATGAATTGGAGGAGAGTGATAAGGCTAAAACCAAAGTTCACAACCTTAATTCTTCTTTAATGCAGCCGATGTTCGATCTGCTCTACACTGGTTTATGGTAGTGTGATTCCCTTAGAGATGAGAGGAGTGCTCTTCCTAAACGTCTCGGATCTGAAGGCCTTGATTAGAGGTGTAATGTTTGTTAACTTGATCATGAGAAGGATCCTATCAAGGATAATACTTTTTTAAGAACCTGCCATTGATCAGCATCATGAGTATGTCACCAGCTGAAGTCATAAGACGATATACTCCATTTGAATGGACTGTTTCTATCACAAATGGTCCTTTCCATTTGGGCTGAAATTTTCATTTGGTTTTGTGCGTCATTGTCATCGGTCGTCTGACGGCTAAAGCCAAATCTCCTTTCTGCAAAACCCTTTGCTTAAATTGTTGGCCCAGAGGCCATTCACTCTAGTTTTGATGATGATTAACTCATGTAGTTATAGTTTACTAATAATCTTGTGATATTTAATTTTAGATATTTAATCAAGATATTAGTAGGTGATTAGCTTTAACAAAGGTGTTTTGGAGCTTTCACATGGTGATTCAAGAGCTCGAGCGTCAAAGTTCATTTCTAGCACTTGTTGGAGTCAAGTTCGGGGAATCTGTTTGGATCGAGTCGGCTTGGAGACAAGAAGATCTCAGTTTGTTTTAGAATAATTAGTTTAGATCCATTGTTAAAGATTAGATAGTGTGGTATGCTCAAGTTCACATTACACATACGTTTCATGTTTTGGTTTTAGTTTTTGGTTTAATTGATCTTGGTTTTCATGAATGGTATTATATCAAAACAAGTTTACATGGTTTAATGTATATTAGATTCGATCTATATACATGTATGCATCATATTCTTAGAAAAGCTTATTTTGATAACCTATTCATGTATTTGGGTTTTGTATTTAAACAAAACTTATTTTCGGATTTAATGCCAAAAACGTTGATATATATCCCCTTCATGTAAATTTGATTCTATCCATATACTATATGCTTCAAAATTGTTTAAATATCATGTTTTTGTATTTACATGTGTTTTGAAAAAATCGGATTTCCATTTCAAAAATCTGAGTTTTAGAAAATACGGATTTTGATTTTCGGCAAAATTTGTAAGTCACAAAATTGGTTCAAAATGTTTGTAACATGGTTTGATTTTACTCAAACATGTTTGTATGTCAAAGATATAACAAGAACCTATTTTTGTAGAATTTTAAAGATTTTATGGGATTTAATTAGATAATAAAAACCCAAGTTTTAAATCCTAAAAAATTGCCTGCCAAGCTCTAGCGGTCGACCGACCGGTTGATCGGGCCAGGAACTGGTCGACTGGAACGGTCGACTGATGTGCACAAGACATGCACATAGGCCAAGTGTTTTGGCCGGTCGACTGAGCGGTTGACTGACGGAAGTCAGCCCACTCTCGGGTTGGCCCGGTCGACCGGGCGGTCGACCGGCCAGACAGCCGTTGCTCTCGGTTCTGGGCACGGTCGTCTGGGCGGTCAACGGAGGGCTCGATGGTCATTTTTTTGACTGTTGGCCGGTCGACCGGAAGGCCAATCTGGGCCTTTTCTGCTGCCAACGGGCAGATTTCAAATGGATAAATATCCCCCATTTGAGTTGTTTTTCAACAAGTTTTTGAAGAGCAAAAATTTCATCTTCTCTAGTGTTTTATAGAAGTTTTCAAAAGAGTTTTTAGAGCCAAAAGGATTCATCTTTATTTATTTTAAAGGGTTGGAAAAATCAAAGAAAAATTGGATATTTAGGATATTGGTTTTGATCTTCATTTCATTCTTATTCTAGTTGTTTTCTCAAGTATTTTTCTTTGTGTTTTTGTTTTCAAACTCTTTATTTTCCACACTTGAGCTTATCTTGCTATCTTATCTATAGGATCTTTGTGTTGTGGAAAAAGAAATTTGTTTGTGATCGTTGTGATCAGCAAGTTGTAAACCCTCCTTATTTGTGACATCCCTCTTGTGTGGAGGTTGATTATTGGAGTGGTGGGTTTGTGCCCTATCCCTCTAGGGAGAGGTTGATTGGTTGTTTGGCTTTGTGCCCATCCCTTATTTGTGAGGTTGATTTGTGGTGGCTTTGTACCTAGCCTCTAAGTGTAGAGGTTGTGTTGTATTTGAGAGAGGAGTTGTGTATTCCTGATTATTATATTGCCCCAAATCCTCAGTGGAGGTTCCTCGTGTGGGAAGTCCTGTGTGGACGAGTTAGTGAAAATCCTTCTGTGTGAAGGCGGGGACGTAGAGCTGTGTACTTGAACCTCGAAACATATTCATGTGTTTGCGATTGATCCACTTTCTCTAACTCTCTCTCTCTCTTACATTGTGCCTTGCATCATTCATATTGCTCATTCATACTTATATGCCTGTTTGTGTTTGTTTATGTGCCTTACTTATGTTTAACCACGAGAGCTTCATATAGCACCTCAACTCTTAATCAGAGGAATCAAGAGGAGTTAGTCCAGAGCCCTTCACCGGGAATTCGGCTACACTCGTTGGTTACATTAAGTGTGTTACAATTATTTTTTAATTTTCGCATTATTGTTCATAGATTAGCCGTATACCTATTCAACCCCCTCTAGGTGTACTTTTAATTGGTATCAGAGCCTACGCTCCTGATATTAGGTTTAACCACCTAGGAGTGTGATCTTAGTTTTGCTAATCTATCATTTCCATTTGCACACTTTTATTGTTTACACACACTCATGGATTGCTTGATACCTCCCATGTTTGATGTTTCCAACATTGACATGTGAAAATTTAGGATGTCCATGTACTTGAAAACCCTAGGCTTTCATGTTTTCCTTGCCGCTACCAAGAAATCCTATCTTAGTAATTGCAAGCATATAGAGGCCAATGTACAAGCCCTAATGGCACTTAGAAACACACTTAATAAAGAATATCTTATGTTGGTTTCTAACTGTGATTCCGCCTTTGCAGTGTGGAACACTTTGACCTCTTCTAACCTTCAAACGCCAACCATTGTGGAAGATAAATCTAGTGGAGAATCCGAGCAACAATGCTACATGGTCCAAGGGAATGACTCCCTTGATATATATCGGAATCTCAATTAGATGATGATGATGCTAGTTCTTCTAGTAATGATTATATTGATGCAAATGCTTTGAATGAAGAACTTTCAATTGTTTGTGAAAAATTGCTGGAAAAATATAATCTTTTGAAAAAGAAAAGTCTAAGAGTTAACAAAGAAAATAAAGAGTTGTTTTCAAAACTTGATTTAGCTTTGCAAAAGAAGGAAGAGATTTCAAGTGAACGTGACTCACTTAAATCCCAACTTGACCTTGCCCTAAAGGAAAATGAGATTTTGAAAAATAAAAATGATTGCAATGAGGTTTTTGAAGGTACACCTAGAGGGGGGATGAATAGGTGTACGGCTAATCTAATGAACTAAATGCAAAATTTAAAAACTAATTGCAACTACACTTAATGCAACCAACGAGTGTAGCCGAATTTCCGGTGAAGGGCTCTGGACTAACTCCTCTTGATTCCTCTGAATAAGAGTTGAGGCGCTATATGAAGCTCTCGTGGTTAAGCACAAGTGAGGTACACACAAACAAGCCAAGCATATGAAATATGAATGAGCAATTTCAATAGATGCAAGGCACAATATAAAGAGAGAGTTTTAGAGTCAATGGATCAAACGCAAACAACAAGATGTGTTTCGTGGTTCGAGCACCCAGCTCTACGTCCCCGCCTTCACCGAGAAGGATTTCCAATCCGCTAACTTGTCCACAAAAGACTCCCACACAGGAAACCTCCACCGAGGATTTTGGGGCAATACAATAACAGGGAGTACCCAACTCCTCTCTCCAACCAATACAACCTCTCACAGAGGCAATGCACAATCAACTTAATCACCACCTCACACAAGAGGGGTAGGCACCTTGCCAAGCAACCACAATCCACCTCTTCACCAAGAGGGATACAAATCCAAACTCCACATCTCACTAGAGGAAGCAAACCACAATCTCAACCTCTACACTTGAGGGAGCTAATCACAACCCAAATCAACCTCTACCCAAGAGGGATATCACAGATGAAAGGGTATACCACTTGGTGGTATATCTCAACCACAAACCCCTTCTTCTCCACAAAAACAAGGATCCTATAGAAAGGATAGAATGATAGCTCAAGTGTGGAAAACCAAGAGTTTGGAAACAAAAACACAAAGAAAAAATATTTGGGGAAATAATTTGTATTTGATAGACATGAAGAACGAAGCAAATATCCCAAATCCAAATTTTCTTTGATTTTTTCAAACCCTAAAAACAAATGAAGATGAAAACTTTGAAGCTCTAAAAGCTTTTTTTGAAACTTGAATAAAACACTAGAAGAATGTAGATTTTTGGCTCTTGAAAAACTTGTAGAGAAACTCTCTCAAAATGGGGTATATAAAGGCCCCAAGAAAAACTAGCCGTTGGGGCAGTTTTTCAGCCCGGGCGGCTGGCGGTCGACCGGCCGGTCGACCGCCAATGGTCAAAAATTTGACCGTTGGAGCCCTTCGGTCGACCGCCCAGTCGACCGTGCCAATCCAGAGAGCAATTGCTCTCTGGCCGGTCGACCACTCGGTCGACCGTCAAAGCCTTACGGTCGCCGCCCCCACCCGTGAGTGGGGTACTTGCAGTCGGTCGACTGCCCGGTCGACCGGCCCAAGTGGCTGGCCAGCGTGCACGTTTTATTCACGTCGGTCGACCGGTCCAGTCGACCAACTCTGGGTCCGGTCGACCGGTCCGGTCGACCGCCAGAGCCTGGCAGGCAACAATAAGGGACTAAAAAACTTGGTTATTAATATCTAATAAAATCCCATAAAAACTCTAAAAATCCTCAAAAATAAGTTCAGTATAATACATTGAAATACAGACTTGTGTGAAAAATTTCTACACAAATTTCAAACTTTTTGAGTCATTTTTGTGTTAAGGAAATATTTCCCAAAACCAAAATCTGTATTTTTCCAAACTTGGATTTTTCAAATGAAAATTCGTTTTGTCCAAAACTCATCCAAATACAAAAACATGATACTTAAACACTTTAAAGCATGTTGCATACGGGTAATCCAATATACATAAAATAGATATATATCAATGTTTTTGACTTTAATGACAAAGATATGTTTTGTTAAAACACAAAGCCTAAACACATGAATAGGTATATCAAAATAAGCTTGTCTAAATAGTTGAAGCATGCATGTATATAGAACAAGTCTAATATACATAAAATCATGTAAACTTGTTTTGAATCTATCTATTCATGAAAACCAATATCGGTTAAACTAAAAACCGAAAACCAATAAACATGAAAACTTAAACAAGTGTGTGTGTTGTGAACTTGAGCATATCACACTATCTAGTCTTTACAAATGGAACTAAAAATAAAAACTAAACTATGGACCGAAGTCTTCTTGACGAACTCCGTCTTCAAGCCGACTCGATCCAAACCATGATCCACGAGCTTCACTCCAATGAGTGCTATATATGATCTTGATGCTCGGGCTCTTGAATCACCATGTGAGAAGCTCCAAAACTCCTTTGTTGAAGCTAATCACCAACTAATATCTTGATTAAGAATCTGAAACTAAACTTGAGTTAATTATCATCAAAACTAGAGTGGAAAGCCTCTGGGCCAACAATCTCCCTCTTTTTGATGATGACAAAACTTATGGAGTTATATATGCATGGATTAAAGTTAAGCTTCAAAGAAGCTCCCCCTTAACACATGCATAGCAATAAACAATAAAATATGCAATAAATACTAAACATGACTATGCATAAAACAATGAAATGAACATGCTCTTGATACCAAACTAAAACATGAATATGCATAAACATGCTCTACAAAACTTTTAAAATAAATTCTTTTTCCCTTTTTTTAAATACATTCCCTTGATACCAATCAATTAAAAAATTAATCAATCAATAGAAGCTCTTGATACCAAAAAAATGAAAACTCAACTATATGCATATAAAAACTCAAATACATGCATATAAACTCAAATACTTCTCTCTTTTTTTGTCAATCATCAACAAAGGGGTCAAAGAAAACAATGTTCTCCCCCTTTTTGTCAAAAACAAAAATCAATAAAGGGGTGACATTAAACAAATCAATAAAAAGATATATGCGACATATATTCATGAAGAGGAAGACGCTAAGTTAACTTCACTACATATATGTATTATATGAAGAAGGGATGACAAGCCCTAACTCGCATAACGCATAATACATAATGCATAGGAGGAGATGTTAAGCTCCCCCTATACACGTGTATCGCATAAAGAAGAGTTGTCAAGCTCCTCGATATAAGATACACTCAACGTGAATCTATATGTAGAAGAGATATTAAGCTCCCCTTGCATATAGGCAATCAAAATATTTTTAATTTTCTTGATACCAATTGAAAGTAAACAAATAAACATCTTGATACCAATTGTAAGTATTTTTCATTTTGAACATATGATACCAAATTAAAATCAAAATCATTTTTCAATTATTTTTCATCATAAGGTATGGGAGTGGAAATCAAAAGTAAACCAAATATCAATTGAAAGATGAAATACGAATTTTCTCCCCCTTATGAAATACCAAATAAAATGTTATATAAGCTTGTATTAAGACATCAATTGAGATAAGATAGTCATAAAAAAAATTAAACTTAGCATACCTAAAATTTTGCTCTAAACAAGTAAATATCTTTGAGAATCAAGCACAAATAAATCATATATATGTATGAAAATAGAATACCAATAGAAATTGATACTATATAAAGTGTAAGCATACATATATCAAAAACATCTATAAGAGTATATAAAAAAATGTCAATATTTATACCAATTGAAATGATCCAATGATACCAATTGAAAACATAATATGATCAAGTGTATAACTCATATTACCTATCACCCATTTCATGCACAAGTTTAAAATGATTTTCAATAATAAGCATACAAGGCATGGTCGCCCAACCAACAGCCCTTCAATGGGTAGGGGTTGTCAGAAATAGGTTTGAAAATATAGTATGTTTGAAAAACTCTACCACATGAAGAATACCGCAACTAGTTATAAGAAAAATTTGTAAACTAGTACGAAGTAAGGAATAAAACAAAAATATATTTCATGAAGAATATGTAAATCACATGGTCACTAAAAACACTCAAAATCTATATAGCCCATATCATACTCATGAAAACAAAATCATGAGAAACAATCAAATAAGGTGAGTGTACAAATGTTAAGCGAAACATATAATTATCAGAATAGTCAATTAAGCTCAAAATTCCTTAAAACATGAAAATCATCAAAATGATTTAATCTTCAAGGTATATGTATGTCATGTTTAAACTAAGGTATACATACATATCCAAACATAACGAGTCCACAAAAGTATATGCATGAAGGCAAGTGGCTCAAGGATGTATATGCATAGCTAATAGTTTAGACAAAATAGACATATACATGAAGTTAAACATATAAACATGAAAACATGTATAAAATGGGCATACAAGTCAAATGCATGAATCATCAAAACTAGACTATACTAGTACATCTAATAAGTACAAATGAGCGTTCAAGCACAAACATATAATGGTCTATTTGTGGCTCACTAGTTGTACAAGTATATATTCTAGTTTTAATGAAAACTAACATCCAAACATGTAATCAAATCATGAAGCATAAAATGAGACATAAACCAATATGATAAATATAAATACGAAGTAAATGCACATGCATTAGAACTATGATATACATAATAGCTAAACAATGGTGAGAACGCAACATATGGGTTCATATAAACATGGGTGATCTCAAATGCTATACATGCATGTCAATGATCTAAAAATCATGGCATTTAACATACTAATTAAAACATGTTAAAACTCAATAATGTGGAAAGCATGTAAATATAAACGGGAGTTAGAGATCGATACCAAAACCGATGAAGGCGCCTCTCTGGTTCTCCAAACCAAGGTGGTCCTCCCACTAAAATTTCCCTTGAAAGTGATGCATCCAAATTGTCATCTTCAAGCTCGGAACGCATCCACTTCAAGGCACCATTACTCTCACGTCATGCGAGAGCCCACACCTACATCAAATACAATAGGGGTAGTCTTTGGTACCCACACTCTTTTGGGTCCATGGGAGTTAGTTCCTTTCCTAACCCAAACAAATTTATTTGCTAAATTAAAATCATTTATACGATCATAACAGAATTTAGCAAGGTGGCTTTTACGTCTACAATGTGTACAAGTGTACACATGATCATACATAGTGTTGTGTACATGAACGTGTGAAGCATGTGTATGCCGTGGATGGTGTGCATGCAAAGATGGAACTTGTTTCTTTCTAGCCAAATATTCCAAGTGTGTATGATTCAAAGCACATTGGCTCATAGTGAAGCCCAAACAATCCACACTCTTCTTAAGCATACAAATATCATTTTTAATTTTAGAAGAAGAGGGGCATGCAATATGTGAGCTAGATGAAGCTACACTAGCATGGCAAATATGTGAATCAATATCAATTTTCAAAGATGCATTTTTCTTTAAAACAATTTCCAATTCCTTGGAAATAGAAGCAAATTTTATTTTTAAAGAATCATTTTCTTTTAAAATAAAATCAACTTTTGAAGACAAGTTTTCATTTTCTTCAAAATTATTTCACAATCATTTTTAGATTTCAAAATTCATTTTCCTTGAGGACAAGGTCTAGTTGAGATTTAAGTGAGTTAGATCACTAGAAATCTCTTCCTTCTCTTGCAAAACCAAATCAAGTCTAGAAGACAAATTTTCATTTTCTTTATTTAAAGCAAAAGTTTTTTTTTCAAAAGATTATATTTTTCTAACAATTTTTCACATACAATGGATAGTTCTTCATTCAAGGCATTGGCATCAATATAATCATTAGAAGAAGAACTAGCATCATCACCATCTAATTGAGATTCTGAATATACCTCAAGGGAGTCATTCCCTTGGACCATGTAGCATGCATCGTCGGATTCTCAACTAGATTCATCCTCCGCTTGGATTGGCAATTGGAGCTTGGAGGAGGTCAACGTGTTCCACACTATAAAGGCGGAATCACAGTTAGAAACTAAGCACAGATATTCTTTATTAAGCATCCTTTTAAGTGCCTCAAGGGCTTGTGCATTGGCCTCTATATGCTTGCTATCACCAAGATAGGGTTTCTTGGTAGCGGCAAGGAAAACATGCAAGCCTAGGTTTTTAGATACATGGACATCCTGAATTTTCACATGTCAATGTTGGAGACATCAAACATGGGAGGAGACAAGTAATCCATGAGTGTGCGTAAACAATATAAATGTGCAAATGTAAATGATAGATTAGCTAACCAGGATCACACTCTTAGGTGGTTAAACCAAATATCAGGAGCGTAAGCTCTGATACCAAGTGAAGGTACACCTAGAGGGGGGTGAATAGGTGTACGACTAATCTAATGAACTAAATGTGAAATTTAAAACGTAACTTCAACTACACTTAATGCAACCAACGAGTGTAGCAGAATTCCCGGTGAAGGGCTCTGGACTAACTCCTCTTGATTCCTCTGAATAAGAGTTGAGGCGCTATATGAAGCTCTCGTGGTTAGGCACAAGTGAGGCACACACAAACAAGCCAAGCATATAAAATATGAATGAGCAATATGAATAGATGCAAGGCACAATATAAAGAGAGAGAGTTAGAGTCAATGGATCAAACGCAAACAACAAGATGTGTTTCGAGGTTCGAGCACCCAGCTCTACGTCCCCGCCTTCACCGAGAAGTATTTCCAATCCACTAACTTGTCCACAAAGGACTCCCACAAAGCGAACCTCCACCGAGGATTTTGGGGCAATATACTAACATGGAGTACCCAACTCCTCTCTCCAACCAATACAATCTCTCACAGAGACAATGCACAACCAACTCAATCACCACCTCACACAAGAGGGGTAGGCACCTAGCCAAACAACCATAATCCACCTCTTCACCAAGAGGGATACAAATCCAAACTCCACTTCTCACTAGAGGAAGCAAACACCAATCTCAACCTCCACACTTGGGGGAGCAAATCACAACCCAAATCAACCTCTACCCAAGAGGGATATCGCAAATGAAAGGGTATAACACTTGGTGGATATTCAACCACAAACACCTTCTTCTCCACAAAAACAAGGATAATATAGAAAGGATAAAATGATAGCTCAAGTGTGGAAAACCAAGAGTTTGGAACAGAAACACAAAGAAAAAATATTTGGGAAAACAACTTGTATTTGATAGAAATGAAGAACGAAGCAAATATCCCAAATCTAAATTTTCTTTGATTTTTCAAACCCTAAAAACAATTGAAGATGAAAACATTGAAGCTCTAAAAACTCTTTTTGAAACTTGAATAAAACACTAGAAGAATGAAGATTTTTGGCTCTTGAAAAACTTGTAGAGAAACTCTCTCAAAATGGTATATAAAGGCCCCAAGAAAAACTAGCCGTTGGGGCTATTTTTTAGCCCTGGCGGCTGGCGATCGACCGGCCCGGTCGACCGCCAACAGTCAAAAATTTGACCGTTGGAGCACTCCGGTCAACCGCCCGGTCGACCGTGCCAATTCGGAGAGCAATTGCTTTTTGGCCGATCGACCGCTCGGTCGACCGTCCAAGCCATACGGTCCACCCGAGAGTGGGGTACTTGCAGTCGGTCGACCGCCCGGTTGACCGGCCCAAGTGGCTAGCTAGCGTGCACGTTTTGTGCATGTCGGTCGACCGGTCCGGTCGACCGCCAGAGCCTGGCAGGCAGCAATAAGGGACTAAAAAACTTGGTTATTAGTATCTTATAAAATCCCATAAAAACTCTAAAAATCTACAAAAATAAGTTCAGTATAATACATTGAAATATAGACTTGTGTGATGATTGCTAAAAGAAAGAAAGAACAATCAAAGAGTTTAAGAGTTTACCGCGTAGCTGGTGGCTAACGGGTCGTGTCCACGAGGAGGAATGCGATGGAAGCGTTTCGGTGAATCATTTAAAAATAAAGAATTGTGTTTGCTGTTTTTTATGGAAAAGAGAATGGAAAGGAAGAGATAATTAAAGAGAAATTGCAACTTTTAGAAAAGGCTTTGAAGAAGGTGATTTAGAAAGCTTGAGAGTTGTTTTGTTGTTTTATAATAAGAAAGCAAATCTGGGCTCACTATCTCACTACTCAATTGTTCATTCTTCTCTTAAAATGTTAAGTGCCTCAAGTGATCATTTGCAAAACTTAAAGTTTATTTTTAGAAAGTTTGAAGCAAAGCACATATGATGGTTAGAAGAGTTGAGTCTTTTCTTCAGAAATCATTAGAATTGAATAGTAAAACATCAAGCGCGAAGAAGCAAGAATGAAGTAAAAACAATTCAAAAGATGTTCATGAAAGAAGTGAGAGTTCAACAATCCAAACCCATCCTCATGTGCCTTCAAGAACACTCTCAAAAAGAAAGGCTTTTAAGTGAGGCATGCATATGATTCATTGGGTTTTTTTCTTTTAAAAACAGAAGAGAAGAAGAACAAGAGAGAGTTATGATAGCTAGCCTAGAAAACCGTTTAGTTACTCATAGAAAACAATGAAGAAGAAAGCATAGAAATAATGCAAACCATACCGTACTACAAGTGGAAGAAAACTTGGCTCGACTTTTGTATTGATGTCACTTCAATCTTCAAGTACAAGCACTCAATTCCTCTCACTCACAAGTTTTGATACTGGACTACAAAGTAAATAACAAGATTGCAATTTTTGTGCTAGCTAACAAAGAGCCTAAATCCTAAGAAAATAAATACAAAACTTAATCCTAGTCTTCGCTGCATTTTCTTTGCTGAAACTAGTATTTATAGGCAAAACCCTAACAGAGAGGATCCCGGGAAGATTGGGGGAGCAAACGCTCCCCCAACGGCCATAAGATAGTCGCGAAAACGCGGCGTGGGCCGCAGTTTTGCAGCCCTGGTATGGCCAGGTGGCCACACCAAAAGGGGGAGATCTCTGGTTTGGTCTTTGTCCCATATCTTCTGCTGGTTTCTTGTTTCTGCTCCAACCGTTAACAAAACAGCCTTTGATTTTATGGCTTCAATTGGTCGATTCAGGGAGGATTCTTCTCAACCTCTTGATATGCCAAGATTTAGCCTTGATTTCTTTATTTTGAATTTATTCTGAATTAATTCAGAATTTGGTGGGCTTTTGGGCTTGTTTCTCTTTTCTTTCTTTGAGCACTTGGGCCTACATTTAGCAAAGAAAAAGAAAACTTATTAATAGGATTTATTAACTAAAAAGCATGGTAAGGTGACAATGTAAATGCAACATATGTGACTAATCACACCCCACACTAATCTTTTGCTCGCTCTCGTGCAAAACATCAGACTCATTCTAATCAATTATTAGACCACTTTCGCAGGTCACTCGATTGCACTGAGCATGTGCAACAAGCCGTTAAACCTCTAGGTCACCCCTAGAGGACGAGTTTTGTCTCGTGAGGGTTTTCAGTGGATTGCACCCACAAAATCCATGAAGAAAGAGAAAAGTTAGTATTTTCGAAAAGCATTTTTTTTTAAGGAGAAAATATTCGAAGTATATCTGTGAGAGTTTAAGTAATCTATAAGTTATAGGAATATCAAATTTTTCATTCCTAAACTTAGTCTCTATTCAAAAACATGTCATCAATTAATGTAAGGAGTCAAATTGTACTTCTCATCTAGTCTATTAATTTACCCTGAGTCGTATGCACCATCGTGACTGTGAAGTTGACTAAGGGTTCTTTAACATTAACTCCTATGCCTTACATTTATTTATTTTTGGTGAAATTTATTCCTCAATTTTATTAGGCTTTCTAATCTGCCCATGTAACGAGCATTCAGTCGGTGACACCCAAACCGGACAGTTTTAGGGCACCAGGTGAGAAAACACCCCTAAGGACTTAAAGACTCGAGCAGATAAGGCTACGAAACCAAGGTTTTTATTTATACGATGTACCCCTTTTAGGCGTGAATACTTATGCTTCATGAGGCATAAATACCTAGCTTAATCAAGGATTTATATACACATTTTTTTCTTCAAACTTATCTAATTATCTTTTGCATAAATACTAAGGCTTGCTTAGGCCAAAGCACCTAGCTAATCAATAATTAGACTTGTTTTTTTCTTTTTCATAATATATTTTTTTTATGAAGCATAAGAGTCTCTGTTTTTAAACCCTAAGTGTGTAAGTGTATTTAGTGTGCATATGTCATCAAGGTAAATATCAAGACTAAATTACTTTCACAAATTTTCTTCCTGACCCTAAAAATCAAACAAGTTATCTTATTTTGACCAAGTGTAAGAAATCCTAAATATGATTCTCCTATTCCTTAAAATTGACTTAATTTCTTACAAAAAAAATATATCAAAATATTGTTCGACCCCTTTAAAAAGTTTTTTCCCTTTTTTTTTAAAAATCAGTCATGTTAGAACCCTCCCCTACACTTATCTCATGCATTGTCCCCAATGTTTGAAAGAAATGTATAAGTGCATGAAATAAAAATGGAAAGGAGGAAAGTTACCGATACACTAGGTCAAAAAGACCCATAGCCGTTTCATTTACCAGCAATGATTCCAAGAAAGGTTTAAGGTGTTGACCATTTACCTTAGAGTTATTTCCATTCTTGGTGTCACTGATCTCAACTGCACCATGTGGAAACACGTTTTTACAACGAATGGCCCAGTCCATCTCGATTTCAATTTTCCTGGAAAAAGATGAAGCCTAGAATTATAGAGTAAGACTTTTTGTCCAGGGACAAAGGTTTTCTTATGATGTGCTTGTCATGAAAATCTTGAATCTATCTTTAGTGATCCTAGCATTTTCATAGGCTTCTTTTCTCAATTCCTCCTATTAGGAAATTTGTAATTTCCGAAGGTCACCGGCCTTAGTCAAGTCGAAATTCAACTGCTTGATTGCCCATAAGGCTCGGTGGTCTAACTCAACGGGCAAGTGACAAGGTTTACCATAGACTAACCTATAGGGAGACATTCCTAGAATCATCTTGAAAGCGGTCCTGTAGGCCCATAGAGCATCTACAAGTTTGATGGACCTATCTTTCCAGTTTTGGTTCACAGTTTTCTCCAATATAAGCTTGACTTGTCTATTTGAAACCTCAACTTGCCCACTGGTTTGAGGATGATAAGGTGTGGACAACTTGTAAGTTATGGCATACTTTCGCATCAGAGCTTCAACAGATCTATTGCAAAAGTGAGTGCCATTATCACTGATGATAGCACGAGGGGTTCCGAAGCGGGAAAAAATGTTCTCTTTCAAAAACTTTATGACAACTTTGTTATAATTAGTTTTACAAGGAATGGCTTCTACTCACTTGGACACATAATCCACAGCAACCAATATGTATTGGTTCCCAAATGAATTAGGAAATGGACCCATAAAGTCGATGCCCCAAACATCAAAGAGCTCTAATTCTAGAATTGGGTTTAGGGCATCATATTTCGGTTTAAAATCCTTCTTACTATTTGGTATCTAGGGCACGTCTTGGAAAATTCATTAAGCATCCTGAATAAAGTAGGCCAATAAAACCCACTTTGTAGCACTTTTTCAGCAGTCTTGCGGGGACCAAAGTGTCCACCGCATGCAAGTTCGTGACAGAAAGATAGAACACTCTTAACCTCCTCATCGGAAATGCATCTCCTAATAATTTAATCAGAACAGTACCTGAAAAGATATGGTTCCTCCCAAAAGAAATACCAGACTTGGGATAAGAACGGTAAACATCATTTTTGGACCAATGAGACGGAGTTTGGTTTGTGACTAAGTAATTCACTATATCAGCAAACCAAGGTTCCCTAGAGATAGCTAAGAGATGTTCATCAGGAAAATCCTCATTTATGGGTAATTCGTTGAATGGGGAATTAGGGATTCGTGAAAGGTGATCAGCAAAGACATTTCTACTCCTTTCTTATCTCAAATCTCAAGATCGAATTCTTGAAGAAGGAGGATCCAACGAATGAGTCGGGCGTTGGCATCCTTCTTCATCATGAGGTACCTAAGCGTAGAATGATCGATGAAAATGGTAGTTTTGGACCCTAGTAGGTAGGGACGAAACTTCTCTAAGGCAAACACTATTGCTAAGAATTCCTTCTCAGTCGTAGTGTAGTTCAGTTGAGCATCATTGAGAGTCCTACTAGACTAGTAGATCACAAGTTGCTTGTTATCAATGCGTTGTTCTAGGACAGCGCCTATGGCAAAATCGGAAGTATCGTACATGATCTCAAACAGCTTAGACCAATTCGGTGCAGATATGATTAGTGCAGAAATAAGCTCTCTCTTAAGCTTCTCCCTCGAATTTATGCATTCAGCATCGAAAGAGAAGGACACATCCCTAGCTAACAGATTAGTCAAGGGCCTAGCAATTTTGCTAAAATCCTTGATAAATTCTCGGTAGAAACTAATGTGTCCTAAGAAGGATCTAATGTCCTTAATGCATTTGGGCATGGGAAACTTAGCAATAACCTCGATTTTGGCTCTATCCACTTCAATTCCTTTCTTGGAGATTTCATGACCCATGACAATTTCATGTTTTATCATGAAGTGGCATTTCTCCTAGTTCAGTGTAACATTTTTCTCAGCACAACGTTGGAGGACGAGCACAAATTGTGGAGACATTGAGTGAATGAATCTCTGTAGATGGAGAAATCATCCATAAAGATCTCTAAAAATCGTTCTACCATATCAGAGAAAAGACTCAACATGCAACGTTGAAAAGTTGCTGGGGCATTACATAAGCCAAAGGGCATTCGACGATAAGCAAATGTCCCAAATGGACATATAAACGTAGTCTTTTCTTGGTCCTCAGGAGCGATAGGGATCTGGTTATAGCCCGAGTAACCGTCCAAGAAACAGTAATACTCGTGACCCGCCAAACGTTCAAGCATTTGATCAATGAAGGGAAGTGGAAAATAGTCCTTACGAGTTGCAGCATTCAGTTTCCTATAGTCATTGCAAACTCGGATCTTCGTGGGAAGTCGAGTTTGAACCAACTCTTTGTTCTCATTTTCCACTACAGTCAAACCGGATTTCTTCGGAACCGCGTGGACAGGACTGACCCATTGGCTATCAGAAATGGGATAAATTATCCCATTGTCTAAGAGTTTTATGATTTCAGCATGAACAACCTCTTGCATTATAGGGTTTAACCTACGCTGCGGGTCTCTCTTGGGTGTGGCGTCTTCATTGAGATGAATGCGATGTTGAACGATGGTTGGACTTAATCCCTTGATATCAGTCATAGTCCACCTAATGGCTTCCCTATGTTTTCTTAGAATAGCTTTCAATCTTCCTCTTTCTTGTCATTTAAATAGGAGGCAATGATGACAAGAAAGGTCTCTTGTTCGCCTGGATAGGCGTACTTGAGATGCGCAGGTAGGGCTTTCAATTCTAAGGAAGAGGAAGGCTCACTGGTAGGACTAGTCAAATCTGTTAGCTCCAATGTTGGTGAAATAGGGTTTGAAGCCCAATTCACAGCAGAATCTATAACCTGATAAAGATTAAAGTCATTAGCCTCTAACCCGAATTCACACTCTGTTCTAATTCCATTTCTTCCCCATGTTCACTTGTCAAGTTCTCAATTAGGTTGACTTCAAATGTTTGGTCCTCGATATCGCGGGGTTGTTTTCCTAAATTGAAGACATTGACTTCTCTAGTCATGTCTCCAAAGGTTAACCTCATAGACCCATTCCTACAATTGATGATGGCATTAGCAGTAGTAAGGAATGGTCGCCCTAGGATAACAGGAGTATGAGCCCTATGATTAGAGTTGGACACAGGTTGTGTCCCAGAACTATAAAATCGACAGGGTAAATGAACTCTCCTACCCGGATCAGGACATCATTAATCTCCCCTTTTGGAACTTTAACAGAACAGTCAGCCAGTTGGATGGTGATTCGAGTTGGACTAAGATCGCCCAACCCGAGTTATTGATAAACAGAGAATGGAAGCAAGTTGATACTTACCCCCAAGTCAAGAAGTGCACGACTAATCTCGGCTTGTCCTATTGTGAAGGCAATGGTGGGACTACCTGGATCCTTGTACTTGATAGGGATAGGACCCGATAATAGCTCACTAATGTTAGTGGCTAAGAAGACCTTTTTTGGAACATTAGTCTTTCACTTCTTGGTGCACATGTCCTTAAGAAACTTGGCATAGGAAGGAACTTATTGGATGGCATCAAGAAGTAGCACATTTATCTTCACTTAGTTAAATATCTCGATTATCTTGTCCATGTGAGGATTTTGCTTGTTGTTTTTCAGCCTATTAGGAAATGGTACTATAGCTGGTGCACCTGACTGGCTGACTTGTCTTTTTCAGATTCGTCAGAATTGGAAGAAATTGGATTAGATGAGGTGGAAGCTTGATTGTGGTTGTGCTGAATGGGATTAGTTGGTGTTGACACTTGGTTATCAACTCTCTTTCCTGACCTCAATATATGAACAACATTACATTGATTAAATGATGATCCTCAGCCAAATGAGCTTGTTGAGAATTCCTCAGATTGGTGACTGGCTGACTAGGCCGGGTACCCTTTTGTCTCTCATTTTGTGGGGTGGCTAGATGACTCATTTGAACCTCTAACCTCTGGATAGTTTGCATGAGAGAATCTTAGTTTTTCATATATCTTTCCATATTTCTTTCAAAGTCAGTCATTCTCCTTTCTAATTAAGGACTCTGGAAGGAGGATTGTGGAGCTTGGTTAGGAAAGTTCTGTTGATAGTTTTAAAAGTTTGGTGGATGATTGGGAGAATTATTATGGAAATTAAAGAAGTTAGATTGATGCTTGGAAGAATTATTACCATGATGGAAGTGGCTAGCATGATTTGATCGTGAATGGTCATTGTTATTTTGGCTCCATGAGAAATTAGGGTGATTTCTCCAGCCAGGATTGTACGTTGGTGCGTAAGGGTTATTGTTCGACCTTGAAAAGGCCGCATTCATCGGTTCATGGTAGGGTTGCTGAGCCTGAAACACAGGGCACTCCTCGAGCACATGATTCATGGCTTACAGTAAGTGCGGCCCGGGGTTGAAAACTAGTTCGGGCTCACTTGATTGACTGGACATGGTTCTTTCGTTTCTAGAACTTCCAGTCTTCTAGCCAGGTTAGCTAATTTAGTCTCATTAGCGATGGACGATTCAATAGAATGGAGACCTCCTTTTGAAGAGATGGAGTCAGGATTCCTAGAGGTCTCACTAGTAGATTCCCATTGGATGGTCTTCTCAGCTAGATTTTCATACAAATTCATCCCTCATTTTCATCTTTCTACAAGAAACCCCCTTGGCACATGCTTTCTAAGAGGGTTTTAGTGGAATAGTCTAAACCATCATAAAGAATTTGGCATTATCGCCATTTCTCTATTCCATGATGTGGACATTGGACAAGGAGGTCATTAAAGCGTTAAAAGTACCTCCAAAACGGTTCACTAAGTTCTTACTTGAATTGCATGATCGTCTTCCTAACGAGAGCGGTTTTATGGATTGGATAGAATTTCTTCAAGAAGACCTTGATGAAACCATCCCAGGATGTGATAGAACCGGCCGCTAAGCTGTAGAGCCACTTCTTTTCTAGGTCCTTAAGTGCAAAAGGAATAAATCTAACCTAATAGCATCGTCTACAAGGTGTGGGATTTTCATCATTAGACATACTTCCTCAAATTCTCTTATGAAGAAGTAGGCATCTTCGGATTCTAGGCCATGAAACTTGGGGAGTGTGTTGATGAATTGAGGCTTGAGCTCAAAATTATATTCACCAACCGATGGAAGTAGAATGCAAGATGGAAGTAGGTTCTAATGGGGTAGAACCTATCCTGCAGTGATGTTGATTGAGCCATTACCGGATCTGGTCTTGGTTCAAACTTAGGTGGTGATGTGTTTCTAGTCAACCTAGATGAATTAGGGTCTCTCAACCACACTTGCATACACAAACACAATCATAATCACAAACAAGTTCAACCAACAGTCAACAGTAGTAATCAACCAAGCCTAGTCTAAGGTAATCTTGACCTAGACAACTCCTAACTGGTTGATTGTCCACAGGAGGTAGAATGTAGACTTTGACCACAAGCTTAATCAGCCAGGTCAGGGCAAGATTGGTGGGAGGTTATCCATCAAAGACGTTCCTTAATTAAGTAACCACCAATCTTTGGGCTTTCGACCCTCAATCCCCTTCCTAGACACTGATTTGGCAGGAGTCAATTTCCAACACCTTCCCACTTTAGGATAATCTCCTAGTGAGTTCGAGATGTCCCTAAGGCCAACGTCTATCAGATTTTACTTAGGCTTAGGTTTGTGAGTGCTTGGAATTTGATTTTTTGGGCCAAGGAAGGGTGATTAATCATCACCTTATCTTGTTATTGGGTGTTGCCCTTAAAATCAATTTGTGCAAGTGCACAAGATAAATAAGATTCACTCAAAGTTATATAAATCAACCAAGAAATGAGTCCTATTCTGAATGCAATGCGTACGTACCTTGCTTCAACACTCTTCAACAGTAAACTAAATAAATTGAAAAGACTCGTGCCTAAAATGCAAACGTCTAATCAATTTTTTAACTTTTCAACAAGTGTTTTACTGTTGGCTTAACACAGGGATGGTGGATAGCAGAAATAGCACAAATATGACATGCAAAAACTTAAATTTTTGTGAGCAATATGTCCTGCAAAAAAGAGTTTTTAGTAGTCCAATGAATTTTTTCAGATTTTGCAACGCAATTTTTTGAAATTCTGTTTCCTACTTTCGAGAGTAGGGGCACAGAATTTTCAAGTCTTCTCTTGCAAAGCTTGAATGCTAGATCTTGATCTTCAAGTCCCTGAAACAACACACAAAACTTGTTAGAAAATAAATACACCGTTCCCTCCTCGGCAGCGGCGCCAAAAATTGATTGCTAGAAGAAAGAAAGAACCGGCAAAGAGTTTAAGAGTTTACCGCGTAGCTTGTGGCTAACAGGTCGTGTCCACAAGGAGGAATGTGATGGAAGCATTTCGATGAATCGTTTAAAAACAAAGAATTGTGTTTGTTATTTTTTTATGGAAAAGAGAATGGAAAGGAAGAGATGATTAAAGAGAAATTGCAACTTTTAGAAAAGGCTTTGGAGAAGGTGATTTAGAAAGCTTGAGAGTTGCTTTATTGTTTTATAATAAGAAAGCAAATCTGGGCTCACTATCTCACTATTCAATTGTTCATTCTTCTCTTAAAATGTTAAGTGCCTCAAGTGAACATTTGCAAAACTTAAAGTTTATTTTTAGAAAGTTTGAAGCAAAGCACATAAGATGGTTAGAAGAGTTGAGTCTTTTCTTCAGAAATCATTAGAATTGAATATTAAAACATCAAGCGCGATGAAGAAAGAATGAAGTAAAACAATTCAAAAGATGTTCATGAAAGAAGTGAGAGTTTAACAATCCAAACCCATCCTCATGTGCCTTCAAGAACACTTACAAAAAGAAAGGCTTTTAAGTGAGGCATGCATATGATTCATTGGTTTTTTTTCTTTCAAAAACAGAAGAGAAGAAGAACAAGAGAGAGTAATGATAGCTAGCCCAAAAAACCTTTTAGTTACTCATAGAAAACAATGAAGAAGAAAGCATAGAAATATTGCAAACCATACCGTACTGCAAGTGGAAGAAAACTTGGCTCGACTTTTGTATGATGTCACTTCAATCTTCAAGTACAAGCACTCAATTTCTCTCTCATAGGTTTGATACTGGACTACAAAGTAAATAACAAGATTATAATTTTTGTGCTAGGTAGCAAAGAGCCTAAATCCTAAGAAAATAAGCACAAAACTTAATCCTAGTCTTCGCTAAATTTTTCTTTACTGAAACCAGTATATATAGGCAAAACCCTAACATAGAGGATCCCGAGAAGATGGGGGAGCAAACGCTCCCCCAAAGGCCACAAGATAGCCGCAAAAACGCGACTTGGGCCGCGTTTTCGCAACCCTGGTGTGGCAGGTGGCCACACCAAAAGGGGGGAGATCTCCGGTTTGGTATTTGTCCCGTATCTTCTGCTGGCTTTCTTGTTTCTACTCCAACCGTTAACGAAACAGCCTTGATTTTGTGGCTTCAATCGCTCGATTCAGGGAGGATTCTTCTCAACCTCTTGATATGCCAAGATTTAGCCCTGATTTCTTCATTTCGAATTTATTCTGAATTAATTCAGAATTTGGTGGGCTTTTCGGGCTTGTTTCTCTTTTCTTTCTTTGAGAACTTGGGCCTACATTTAGCAAAGAAAAAGAAAACTTATTAATAGGATTTATTAGCTAAAAAGCATGGTAAGGTGACATGTAAATGCAACATATGTGACTAATCATGTGAAAAATTTTAACACAAATTTCAAACTTTTTGAGCCATTTTTGTGTTAAGGAAATATTTCCCAAACCAAAATCCGTATTTTTCCAATCTTGAATTTTTCATATGAAAATTCGTTTTGTCCAAAACTCATCCAAATACAAAAACATGATACTTAAACACTTTGAAGCATGTTGCATACGGATATAATCCAATATACATTAAATAGATATATATCAATGTTTTTGACTTTAATGACAAGATTTGTTTTGTTAAAACACAAAACCTAAACACATGAATAGACATATCAAAATAAGTTTGTCTAAATAGTTGAAGCATGCATGTATATAGAACAAGTCTAATATACAGAAAATCATGTAAACTTGTTTTGAATCTATCTATTCATGAAAACCAATATCGGTAAACCAAAAACCAAAAACCAATAAACATGAAAACTTAAACAAGTGTGTGTGTGTGTTGTGAACTTGAGCATATCACACTATCTAGTCTTTACAAATGGATCTAAAAATAAAAACTAAACTTGTACCGAAGTCTTCTTGAAGAACTCCATCTTCAAGCCGACTCGATCCAGACCGTGATCCACTAGCTTAACTCCAACGAGTGCTATATATGATCTTGATGCTCGGGCTCTTGAATCACCATGTGAAAAGCTCCGAAACTCCTTTGTTGAAGCTAATCACCTACTAATATCTTGGTTAAGAATCTGAAACTAAACATCACAAGATTATTAGTAAACATAACTACATGAATTAATCATCATCAAAACTAGAGTGGAAAGCCCCTGGGCCAATAGTTTTGAAGAAAAATGAGATCTTGTCTTCAAAACTTGATTTTGTTGTAAAAGAAAATGAATCTTTAAAAATTAAAATTATTTCTATTTCAAAGGAATTAGATTTGGTTTCCAGAAAAATATTTCTTTGAAAAATGATTTAGACTCTCATGTTTGCCATGCTAGTGTAGCATCACATTCTAGCTGACATGTTGCATGCACCTCCTCTTCCTTGATTGAAAATGATATATCTATGCTTAAGAAGAGTGTTGAATGTTTAGGCACCACTTTAAGCCATTGTGCTTTGAACCACTCACGATTGGAATCTATCTTTCAAAAGAAACAACTTCCTCCTATGCATGCACACAAATCATGGCATACACATGCTTTCCACGTTCACACCCATTACACAATGTATGCTCATGTGTACACATGTACACATTGTGGACGTAAGGGCCACCATGCTAACTTTTGTTATGATCGTATACATGATTCAAATTTAGCAACTAAATTTGTTTGGGTTAGAAAGGAGCTAACCCCCATGGACCCAAAAGAGTATGGGTACAAAGACCACTCCTATTTTTGATGTAGGTATGGCTCTCACAGGACGTGAGAGTGATGGTGCCTTGAGGTGGATGCGTTCCGAGCTTAAAGAGGACTATTTGGATGCATCACTTTCAAGGGGAGTTTGGTGGGAGGACCATCTGGTTTGGAGATATGGAGATGTGCCTTATCGATTTTGATAACTTACTCCTCATTATGTTTACATGCTTTCATATTATTCACTTTTAGCATATTTTGATGTTTCATGATTAGGATGTTAAATGTCATGATATTTAGATTAGTAATATATATGATTAGTATTTGAGACACCCATGTTTATATGAATTTATATTTAGTATTCTTACTTTAGTTTAACTAATGTGTATGTTAGATCTAATGCATATTCATTTACATAATGATCAAATGTATGTTTATAAGTTTTGTTTTAATTTCTATGTTTCATGTTTTGATTACATGTTTAGATGTTAGTTTTCATTAAAACTTGGATATATACTTATACAACTAGTGAGCCACAAATAGATTATTATGTGTTTGTGTTTAAACGCTCATTTGTACCATTAGATGTACTAGTATAGTCTAGTTTTAATGATTCATACATTTTGACTTGTATTTCACATTTTGTACATGTTTTTCATGTTTATGTTTAACTTCATGTATATGTTTATTTTGTCTAAACTAGTAGTTTTACATATACATCCATGAGTTACTTGCCTTCATGCATATACTTTTGTGGACTCGTTTATGTTAGGATATATATGTATACTCTAGTTTGTACGAAACATGCATATACCTTGAAGGATTCTAGTTTTGATGATTTTCATTTTTAAGGAATTTTGTATTTGAGCTTAATTGTCTATTTTCATGACTTTATATTTCACATTATACTTGTACACTCACATTATTTTTGTTTACTCATGACTTATTTTCATGAGACTATATATGCTTTATAGACCCTTGAGTGTTTGATGATATGTCATTTCATATTTTCATGGAAAATAGTTTTGTTTTATTCCTTACTTGAAGGATTTCGTACTAGTTTACAAATTTTTCATATAACTACTTGCGGTATTCTTCATATGGTAGAATTTTCAAACATACTATATTTTCAAACTTATTTTTGAAAACCCCTACCCCTTCAAAGGGCGGCTGGTTGGGCGACCATGCCTTGTATGCTCTTAATTAAAAATCTATTTAAACATGTGCATGAAATGGGTGGTAGGGAATATGAGTTATACACTTGATTCTTATTATACCTTCAGTTGGTATCATTGGATCTTTTCAATTGGTATCACTATTGACATTCTTTTTGTATACTCATATATATTTCTATATATGTATGCTTACACTTCAAATAGTATCAATTTCGATTGGTATTCAATTTTTTCATATATATATGTATTTTATTTGTGCTTACTATATCTCTATATCTTTGAGCACAAATTTTGGTTATGCTAAGCTCGATTTCTTAAATGACTATTATACTACAATTGATTATATTTCAATTGGTATCTTATCAAGCTTATGCATCATTTTGTTTGGAATTTCATAAAGAGGGGGAAAATTCATATTTCACCTTTTAATTTGTTTTAGTTCCCTTTTGGTATTTTACTCCCACACTTTATGTTGAAAAATGATTGAAAAATGATATTGATTTTTTTGGTATCATACGCTACTAATGAAAAAATACTTTCAATTGGTACTAATTTTTACAATTAGTATTAAGATTACCTATATGTTTACATCTTTCAATTGATATCAAAAATTTTTATATTTTATTTACTTTCAATTGGTATAATATAGACATGTTATATTAAAAACATTTGCTTTATGTACTTTCAATTGGTATATTTTATTTTATTTATTTTCAATTGATATCATGATGCACTAAATTGATATATATTTTTTAATTGGTATCATAATGTTTTAATTTGATTTTACCCCTTGTTGATTTTTTTTTTGTTTCAGACAAAAAGGGGGAGAACATTATTTTATTATTTACTTTAACCCCTTTGTCGATGATTGACAAAAGGGAGAGAAGTATTTGAGTTTATATGCATGTTTATTGTTTATTTGTAAGTTTATATCAAAGTTTGTTTCATATTTGGTATCAATTTGATGTTTTGATGTTTTGATGTTTTGTTGATATTGGTATCAAGAGCATGGATAATCAAGAACATATTTGTTATTTTGTTTTATTGATATCAAGAACTTTTGTTAAAATTTTTATTGTTAGTATCAAGAGCTTTTATTGATTATCTGTCAATTGGTATCAAGAACTTTTTATTGATTAGTATCAAGAGTTTTTATTGCTTTTATTGATAAGCTTTAAATTGAAATTTTTATTGATATCAAGAGCAATTATTTAAAGAACATGTTTATTTTAAGTTTATATTTTCAATTGGTATTTAAGAACATGTTTATTTTAAACAAAAGGAAAAGTAATTTATTTTAAAAATTTGATATCAAGAGCATGTTTATTTCATTATGCACGTTTATGCATATTCATGTTTAATATTCATTGCATATCTTATTGTTTAATGCTATGCATGAGTTAAGGGGGAGATTCTTTGAAGCTTAACTTTAATCCATGCATATATAACTACATGAGTTTTGTCATCATCAAAAAGGAGGAGATTGTTGACCTAGAGGCCTTCCACACTAGTTTTGATGATGATTAACTCATGTAGTTATTGTTTACTAATAATCTTGTGATATTTAGTTTCAGATATTTAACCAAGATATTAGTAGGTGATTAGCTTTACAAAGGTGTTTTGGAGCTTTTTGATTGGTCGCGAATTTTGCACATTTATTATCATATTCCCATACTTATTATAGAATAAACTCTACATTGTCCTAATTAAATGTTTAATTTATTTGCAGGCCTATTCCTAAAGGAGAGTGAAGAGAAATGAGCCCAAAAGCCCCCAAATTTGAATTAAATCAGAATTAATTCGAACTCTATTGAAACAGGGCAAAATCAGAGAGGTTGAAAACCGGTTGAGAAGAATCCTCCCAGAATCGATCGGTTGAAGCAAAGATCAAAGGCCATTTCGTCAAAATCCTGGACTTAAACTAGAAATCCAACTGAAGATAAAACAGAACGCGAAGCCGGGGAGCTCCGCCAACAGGCTGTGGCCACCTGGCCACAGCAAGCCGCGGCCAAAACTGCGTTTTCGCGGCTCTGTTATGGAGTTAGGGGGAGCGTTTGCTCCCCTATCTTTATCCTCTCCTGTAGGTTGGGTTTTTGCCTATAAAAGGGCAAGATTTGTACTGAAAATGGGACGACCATGCAGAGATAGGATTTAGTCCAGTTTTCATTCTTTGTAGTATAGGTTTTTGTTTTCTTTTTATGTAATTTTAATTTGTATGTAAGCATAGGTTAGATTAAGATTCATGTAAGTAAGAGGAGAGGCTTATGTTGAGAGTGATACCGATGTACCCTCCTCCTTTCTTCCATCGTTTCAAGCATAAAAGGTAATATTTTTTTATGTTCTTCTTTACTTTAATTTCTTCTTCTTCTTTCTACTTTACCTCTTTTGGTTTTGATGAGAATGCAAGTGAATCCAGAAGCATAAGTATAACAATGTTTTTGTGAGTGCCAACAATTATTCATGATGACGTTCTCCTCCTCAAGATTCGTATCACTTCATTCTTGTTCGTCTTGATGATATAATGCGAATGGGACTGAGCTCGATCCTATGGCTTATGCGTTGAAAGCGTCTGAAGCAAGGTAGTACATGCAAGGTTCCAGGTAAGTTATCAACCAAACTAGGTGAGTACTCTTTATCTTCTTTCTTTCTTTCTGAGTTTAGATCACCAACTTGACATCTTCAAATCTCTTTCACCCTTTAATTTTCTTTGTACATAGTCATTTTCTGATTTTCTCCACTTCTCATCTATCGTTTCTTTTTAACTTTAACCTAACTCTCTTTTTCATTTTCATTTCTTAAAACAAAGAAGGACCTTCGTTTTTCTTCACAAAGATTTCAATACAAACCTTGAAACGCTTCTATCGCTAACCCTCCTTGTGATCACGACCAGCATAGCCACTCGCTATCGCGATAGAATTGAGCACTTGCACTCTTTATTTTAAAGTTCTAAAATTTTGTATTTTGTGTGCAGGTTCAAGCTTCAATCAAATTTTGGCGCCGTTGCTGGGGAGGGTAACGGTTTTTATTGAATTTTTTTAGAACTAAAATGATTTTTTCTTCTCTGTTGCAGGTTATAGGGTGGAAAAGCAGGAAAAAAGATTGCAGTAACATATAAGTGATCTTGGGCCTCTGTTCCAGAAAACAGAGACCAAGTACCCTCTGAATTGCCGCGTTTACTCGGCTCTAGCCGCGTTTCCGCGGCAAGGAAGAGTTCACTACTGACTGGCTTTTTGCAGGGCTGCTTGCTTTGCAAAATTAGAATTTCTGCAAACTTTATTTCTTGTATGCTATCATCAGGAGCCTGCTAATAAACCGACAGTAAAATACTTGTTGAAAAAGTTAAAAAATTGATTAGACGTTTGAATTTTAGGCACGTGTCTTTTCAATTCATTTACTTTACTGTTGAAGAGTGCTGGAGCAAGGTACGTTCGCATTGCATTTAGAATAGGACTTATCTCTTGGTTGATTTATATCGCTTTGAGTGAATCTTGTTTGTATATCTTGTACACTTGGACAAACTGATCTTAAGGGCACCACCCCATAACAAGATAAGGTGGGGATTTAATCACCCTTTCTGGCCCAAAATCAGATTCCAAGCACTCACTAATCCGAGCCTAACTAAAATTAAGTAGACGTTAGCCCTAGGGACATCTCAGACTCAATTAGGAGATTATCCTAAGGGGGAATGGTGTTGGAATTTGACTCCTGCCAAATCAGTGTCTAGGAAAGGGATTAAGGGCCGAAAGCCCGAAGATTGGTGGTTATTTAATTAAGGAACGTGTTTTGACGGAAAACCTTCACCAATCTTCCACTGACCTGGCTGATTAGCTTGAGGTCAAAGTCTACATTATACCTCCCGTGGATAGTCTAACCAGTTAGGAGTCGTCTAGGTCATAGGTCTACCCTAACTTAGTTTAGAATTTTTTCTTTTTATTTGTTTGCTTATTTGTTTGTTTGTTTTTCTTTGTTTGTATTCTATTGTGTGATATGGCTTATAATAACAATTTTTTCTAATTTTAATAGTAATCCATATTATACACCGACCTCTTTCGGATATTACCAACCAGGCATATCATAACTTTGACCAACATAGTGTGTCGGATTGGTCTTATTCGAATCAATATAGCCCATGCCCCCAATCTTATAACCATAATTTTTATAATAATTTCAACTCTTCACATAGTCAGTGGGGATTCACCTTCCCCGAGTCAATTTTCAACCAACTTGTCCTCCTTATCCACCTGGTCCATAATACTTCCAAGATTCATACTCAGTACCACCAGTCCAAAAAAAGACCATCAATTTTGGAAATGAGTATGCGTGAGTCCAAATCACAATCACAAAATCTGATGGACTCACAATTTTACCACAAATTTCAAAACAACACTTCATCTTTTCAAGACCAATCGTAATAAAGCGATGAACCTATCAACTATGAAAAGATGCTTGAAGCCATGACTCAGGCTCAAAACGCTCGTAATCACGACATAGATATGATGGTCCAATCTCTACGTTCTCACCGTGTGACCAGTTCTGATGTCGAAAACCATTCTGTTAGAGTCAAAGAGTCATGTTGTTTGGAACACAAGGTTCCATTTCAGCATAATCATTTGAACTTGCCCAAACTACAAATTTTGAAAGTGACATTGATAGTTTGGCAAGTTATCCCTTTCCTGAAATTAAACTTGAAAATGAATATGATCATGAACCTCAATTAGTGATTCAATTTTACTTCCTGATTCAATTATGACTCTAATGTCTTCACCTGACTTCAATCTTTTCCCGAGTCAACTTAGATCATGTGCCAATTCATCATGAAATTGAATCACCCATCTTTGATGATCATATTGAACTTGACGAATTTTATACTTTTGAAAGTCCTATTGACAAATTGGCAAGTTCTCATTTTTAAGATATTGAACTCAATGAGAAATGTGACCAAGATTCTCAAATCTGTGATCCAGTTCAAATTCCTGAATCAATATTGACTCCTGTTTTGTTACCCGACTTGAGTAATATTTTAGAGTCAGTTTTGATTCCCACACCTATCATTCTTGAACTTGAATCACCAATATTAAGTCACATTCCATTGTTGGAAAATAAATGTGGACTTGAGTTTCAACTTCTTGACTTGGACCCACTTCTTGAACCAATCTCGACTCTCAACCTTTACTTAACTTAAGTCACCTTCCTGAGTCGGTATTAGTTCCTGTACTTCCTGAGTCTAAGTCAATCATTCTATCTTTTGACATTCCATTTTGGGACAAGGCGGTTGACAAATTTGACTCCGAAATTAATTATGGAATTTGAAAATTAGATGGGGTTAAATTTTTAATAAAAAATCCTTCATGGATACATCATTTTAATAGGTTATATTAGAGAGATTTCTGGTGGGTTCCTCCGAACTCCACGAAAAGTTGATTGGGCTGCATTTCGTGGACCAATCAGACCACCACCAGAACCACACCTTAAGGTAACATTTTCCTTCCCTTTCTTCTTTTTCATGCATCCATGCATTAATTCATACATTGAGGACAATGCATGAGATAGGCGTGGGGGAGGGTTCTAACATAACTTAGGTATAAAAAAATAAAAAAAAAATTAAAAATTAACATTTTCTTTACTTTTAAAAACTTTTTTAAAATAGAAACAATTTTGACATATTTTTTGTAAGAAATTAAGTCAATTTTAAGGAATAGGAAAATCAAAATTAGGATTTCTTAAATTTGGCGAAATAAGATTATTTGTTTGATTTTTAGGGTTAGGAAGATAATTTGTCAAAGTAATTTATTCTTGATCTTTAGCTTAATGAAATATGCATACTTCATACACTTACACTTAGGGTTCAAAAACAAAGATTCTTATGCCTATATATAAAAAAAAAAAAAATCTATGAAAGATGAACAAATCTAATTATTTATTAGCTAGGTACTTTGGCCCAAGCAAGCCTTAGTATTTATGCGAAAGATGATTAGATAACTTTGAAAAAAATATATAAAAATCCTCTAATTAAGCTGGGTATTTTGCCTAATAAAGCATAAGTATCACGCCTAAAAGGGGTTCATATAATAAAATCCTTAGTTTTGTGGCGTTGTTTGCTCGAGTCCTTAAATCGTTGGGGTGTTTTCTCCCGGTGCCCTAAGACCGTTTGGTTTGGGAGTCATCGATTAAAGGCTCATTACATGGGCAGATTAGAAAGCCTAATAGAACTAAGGAATAATACCACAAAAAAATATATATATATATATAAATAAGGCATAAGAGTTAGAGTTAAAGAACCCTTAGTCAAAATTTTCACAGTCACAAGATGCATATGACTTAGGGTAAAGTAATAGACTAGATGAGAAGTACAATTTGACTCTTACTTTAATTGATAACAAATTGTTGAATAGAGACTAAGTTTAGGAATGAAAAATTCAGTTTTCCTATAACTATAGATTACTTAAATCTTACAATTATATTTCAAATATTTTTCTCTTTCAAAATGCTTTTCGAAAATACTAACTCTTTGTTTTTCTTTATAGATTTTGTGGGCGTAATCCTCTGAAAATCCTCACGAGACAAAACTCATCCTCTAAGGGAAACCTAGAGGTTTAACGGCTTGTTGCACATGCTCAGTGCAATCGCATGACCTGCGAAAGTGGTCTAATAATCCTTAGTATAGTTTAGTTGTTTTGCTCGAGGACGAGCAAAAGATAGGTATGGGGGTGTGATTGGTCGCGAATGTTGCACATTTATTATCATATTCCCATACTTATTATAGAATAAACTCTGCATTGTCCTAATTAAATGTTTAATTTATTTGCAGGCCTATTCCTAAAGGAGAGTGAAGAGAAATGAGCCCAAAGCCCACCAAATTCTGAATTAAATCAGAATTAATTCGAACTCTATTGAATCAGGGCAAAATCAAAGAGGTTGAAAACTAGTTGAGAAGAATCCTCCCAGAATCGATCGGTTGAAGTAAAGATCAAAGGCCATTTCATCAAAATCCTAGACTTAAACTAGAAATCCAACTGAAGATAAAACCAGAACGCGAAGCGGGGAGCTCCACCAACAGGCTGTGGCCACCTGGCCACAGCAAGGCCACCGAAACACGGCCAAAACCGCATTTTCGCGGCTCTGTTATGGAGTTAGGGGGAGCGTTGCTCCCCCTATCTTTATCCTCTCCTGTAGGTTGGGTTTTTGCCTATAAAAGGGCAGGTTTGTACTGAAAATGGGACGACCATGCAGAGATAGGATTTAGTCCAGTTTTCATTTGTTAGTATAGGTTTTTGTTTTCTTTTATGTAATTTTAATTTGTATGTAAGCTTAGGTTAGATTAGATTCATGTAAGTAAGAGGAGAGAGGCTTATGTTGAGAGTGACACCGATGTACCCTCCTCCTTTCTTCCATCGTTTCAAGCAATAAAAGGTAATATTTTTTTATGTTCTTCTTTACTTTCATTTTCTTCTTCTTCTTTCTACTTTACCTCTTTGGTTTTGATGAGAATGCATGTAAATCCAGAAGCATAAGTATAACAATGTTTTCATGAGTGCCAACGATTATTCATGATGATGTTCTCCTCCTCAAGATCCGTATCCCTTCATTCTTGTTCGTCTTGATGATATAATGTGAATGGGGACTAAGCTCGATCCTATGGCTTATGCGTTGAAAGCCTCCGAAGTAAGGTAGAACATGCAAGGGTTCCAGGTAAGTCATCAACCAAGCTAGGTGAGTACTTCTTTAATATTCTTCTTCTTTCTTAGTTTAGATCACCAACTCGACATCTTCCAAATCTCTTTCACTCTTTCATTTTCTTATACATAGTCATTTTCTGATTTTCTCCACCTTCTCATCTATCGCTTTCTTTTTAACTTTAACCTAACTCTCTCTTTTTCATTTTCATTTCTTAAAACAAAGAAGGACCCTCGTTTTTCTTCACAAAGATTTCAATACAAACCTTGAAACGCTTCTATCGCTAACCCTCCTTGTGGATCACGACCCGCATAGCCACTTGCTATCGCGGTAGAATTGAGCACTTGCACTCTTTATTTTAAAGTTCTAAAATTTTGTATTTTGTGTGCAGGTTCAAGCTTCAATCACTTTCACATGGTGATTCAAGAGCTGTGCGTCAAAGTTCATTTCTAGCACTCGTTGGAGTCAAGCTTAGGGAATCGCGTTCGGATCGAGTCGGCTTGGGGACAAGAAGACCTCGTTTGTTTTAGAATAGTTAGCTTAGATCCATTGTTAAAGATTAGATAGTGTGGTATGCTCAAGTTCACAACAAACACGCGTTTCATGTTTTGGTTTTGGTTTTTAGTTTAACCGATCTTAGTTTTCATGAAAGATATTTTATCAAAATAAGTTTACATGGTTAATGTATATTAGATTTGATTTATATGCATGTATGCTTCATATTCTTAGAAAGGCTTATTTTGATAACCTATTCATGTATATGTATTTGTATTTAAACAAAACTTATTTTCGGATTTAATGTCAAAAACGTTGATATATATCTCTTTCATGTATATTGGATTCTATCCATATATTATATGCTTCAAAGTTGTTTAAATATCATGTTTTTGTATTTACATGTGTTTTGAAAAAATCGGATTTCAATTTCAAAATCTAAGTTTTAGAAAAAACGGATTTTGGTTTTCAGTAAAATTTGTAAGTCACAAAAATAGTTCAAAATATTTATAATATGATTTGATTTTTACTCAAACATGTTTGTATGTCAAAGATATTACAAGAACCTATTTTTGAAGAATTTTAAAGATTTTATGGGATTTAATTAGATAATACAAACTCAAGTTTTAAATCCTGAAAAATTGCCTGCCAGGTTCTGGGCGACCGGTCGACCGGACCAGGAGCCGGTCGACCGGAACGGTCGACCAATGTGCATAAGACGTGCACATAGGCTAAGTGTTTTGGCCGGTCGACCGAGCAGTCAACCGACTGAAGTCAACCCACTCTCGGGTTGGCCTGGTCGAACGGGCGGTCGACCGGCCAGAGAGCCGTTGCTCTCTGGTTATGGGCACGGTCGACCGGAGGGCTCAACGGTCATTTTTTGACCGTTGGCTGGTCGACCGGCCGGTCGACCGAAAGGCCAATCTGGGCCTTTTCTGCTGCCAACGGACAGATTCCAAATGGGGTATAAATATCCCCCATTTGAGGTGTTTCTCAACAAGTTTTTGAAGAGCAAAAATTCCATCTTCTCTAGTGTTTTATACAAGTTTAAAAGAGTTTTTAGAGCCAAAAAGATTCATTTTATTTGTTTTAAAAGGTTAGAAAAATCAAAGAAAAATTGAATATTTCGGATATTGGTTTTTGATCGGTCGCTAAGATTGCACATTTATTATCATATTCTCATACTTATTATTAAATAAACTTGCTTGTTCCTAATTATTGTTTAATTATTTGTAGGCCCAGTACTAGAAGAGGGAAGAGAAACGAGCCCAAAAGCCCACTAAATTCTGATCTAATTTAGAATAAATTCGAAATCAGGGAATCAGATCTTGGCAAATCAGAGAGGTTGAAAACCGGTTGAAATGGATCTTCCCAATCAAGTGGTTAAAGCCAACAATCAAAGATCGTTTCGTCAAATCTAAGAGCTGAAAGGAGAAATCTAGTTGAAGATAAAGCCAAAACGTGAATCCAGGAGGAATCACCCCCCGGCTGTGGCCACCTGGTCATAGCCAGGCCGCGGAAACACGGCCAAACCCGTGTTTTTACGGTCTTATCATTTCAGTTGGGGGAGCGTTTGCTCTTCACGCCTCTCCCCTCTGGGTTTTTGCCTATAAAAGGCAGGTTTTTCACTATAAACGGGACGATCATGCAGAGATAGGATTTAGTCCAATTTTTCATTCTTTGTAGTGTAGGTTTTTTTCTTTTTTATGTAATTTTAATTTCTTTGTAAGCTTAGGTTAGACTTAGATTCATGTAAGTAAGAGAGAGAGGTTTATGTTGAGAGTGACACCGATGTACCTCCTCTTTTCTTCCATCATTTCTGCAACCAATAAAAGGTAACTTTTTTTTATGTTTGTCTTTACTTTTGTTTCCTTCTTCTTCTTTCTACTTTTCCTCTTTTGGCTATGATGAGCATTCTAGTGAATCTAGAAGTATCAGTATAACAATGTTTGTGTGAGTGCTAATGATATTTCATGATGATGTTCTCCTCCTCAAGACTCCGTATTATTTCATTCTTGTTCGTCTTGATGATGTAATGTGAATGGGGATTGAGCTCGATCTTATGGCTTATGCGTTGAACGCCTCCGAAGCAAGGTAGAACATGCAAGGGTTTAGAGAAGCCATCAACCAAAGGAGGTAAGTATTTCTTTAACCTTTTCTTTCTTTTCTTTTATTTCTTTAGTTTAGATCACCTACACTAACAACACCTACTTCTTTTATCACTCCTTTTCTATTTCTTTGTACATATCCAATTTTGGTTTCTCCATCTTCCCAATCTCTCACTTTCTGCTAAACTTCACTGTAATTTATTTTCTTTTCTTTTTAGGAAACTAAAGAAGAACTTAACCATTACTGGTAGCATAAAAGAGAACTTGCTAGAAAAGCTTCCATCGCTAGTCCTCCTTGTGGATCACGACACGCATAGCCACTTGCTATTGTGGTAGAATTGAGTAACTTGCACTTTTCATTCTTAGTTCTGAAATTCAGTATTTTGTGTGCAGGTTCAACTCAATCAAAATTGGCGCCGTTGCCGGGGAGGGACGGTAAGTAAATTCTCTTAAAGTTTACATTTTTGGTTAACTTTTTTTTTGTTTTTGTACAGATTTAACAACAAGGAATTCTTACTACAGTGGACACATAAGTGGCCTTGGACTCTGCTCAAGAAAGCAGAGCCAAGAAGCCCTTAGATGTGCTACAGTCCTGTGGCAAACTGAGTGAACTACTAACCTGTATTTTCAGCAAGTTGGCTGAATTATGTAGTTTAAATATCTGTAGTATTTATTTCCTTGTTTGTCTCACTGTATTTGCTTTCTAACCTCAACAGTAAAATGATGATTATAAATGCTAAAAATTGATTTAGACTTTGCATTTAGGCACGTGTCTATTTTATTATATTTTCTATTTACTGTTGAAGAGTACTGGAGCAAAGGTGCGTGTGCATAGCATCTAGTGTAAGAAAACTTTTAGATTGTATATATTGCTTAAGTGTTGCTTTTCTTGTACACTGCACTAAATTAATCTAAGGGCTTGTCCTATAAACAAGATAAGGTGGGAAGTCAATTCCCTCCCTTAGCCCACAAACAATCTCCTCACTCACTAACCCATGCCTAACTAAAAATTAGTATACGTTGGCCCTAGGGACATCTCGAACTCAATTAGGAGATTATCCTAAGGGGGAAAGGTGTTGGAATTTGACTCCTGCCAAATCAGTGTCTAGGAAGGGGATTAAGGGCCAAAAGCTCGAAGGTTGGTGGTTACTTAATTAAGGAACGTCTTTGACGGATAACCTCCCATCCATCTTGCCCTGACCTGGCTGATTAGCTTGTGGTCAAAGTCTGCATTATACCTCCTATGGACAGTCTAACCAGTTAGGAGTCGTCTAGGTCAAAGGTCTACCCTAACTTAGGTTAGAATTATTTTTTGTTTGCTTATTTGTTTCTTTTTTCTTTTTTTGTGTTTATTGTGTGGTATGGCTTATAACAACAATTTTTCCAATTTTAATGGTAATCCATATTACATACCAACTCTTTTCAGATATTACTAACCTGGCATATCATAACTTTAACCAACCTACTGTGCCGGATTGGTCTTATCCGAATCAATATAACCCATGCCCCTATCTTAAAACATAATTTGCAGAATAATTCAACTCTTCACAGAGTCAGTGGGGATTCACCTCCCCGAGTCTAATTTTCAACCAACTTGTCCTCCTTATCCACCTTGTCCACAATATTTCCAAGATTCATACTCAGTTCCACCAGTCCAAAATAGAAAACCATCAATTTTGAAAATGAGTATGCGTGATTCCAAACAACATCACAAAATCTGATGGACTCACAATTTTACGACAACACTTCATCTTTTCAAGACCAATCGCAACAAAACAGTGAACCTATCAACTATAAAAAGATGCTTGAAGCCATGACTCAGGCTCAAAACGCTCGTAATCATGACATAGATATGATGGTCCAAACTCTACGTTCTCACCGTTTGGCCAGTTCTGATGTCGTTAACCATTCTATTAGAGCTAAAGAGTTATGTTGTTTTGGAAAAAAAGGTTCCATTTCAGCACAATCATTTGAACTTGCCCAAACTCCAAATTTTGAAAATGATATTGACAGTTTGGCAAGTTATTCCTTTCCTGAAATAGAACTTGAGAATGAATATGATCATGAACCCCAACTTAGTGATTCAATTTACTTCCTGATTCAATTATGACTCTGGTGTCTTCACCTGATTTTAATCTTTTTCTCGAGTCAACATTAGATCCTGTGCCAATTCATAATAAAATGGAATCACCCATCTTTGATGATCATCATATTGAACTTGACCAATTTTATAATTTTGAAAGTCTCATTGACAAATTGGCAAGTTTCATTTTTATGAAATTGAACTCAATGAGAAATGTGACCTAAATTCTCAAAATTGTGATCCAATTCAAATTCCTGAATCAATACGGACTCCTGTTTTGTTACCTGATTTGAGTAATATTTTAGAGTCAGTTTTGATTCCCACACTATCATTCTTGAACTTGAATCACCAATAGTAAGTCACATTCCATTGTGGAAAAATGAATGTTGACTTGAGTTTTAACTTCTTGATTTGGACCCACTTTCTGAGCCAATCTCGACTCCTGAACTTTTACTTGACTTAAGTCACTTTCCTGAGTCGGTATTAGTTTCGTACTTCCTACGTCCAAGTCAATCATTATATCTTTTCACACTCCATTTTGGGACAAGGCGATTGACAAAATTGCCTCTGAAATTAATTATGGAATTGGAAATTAAATGGGGTAAAATATTTAATAAAAATCATTCATGTATATATCATTTTAGTAGGTTATATTAGAGAAATTTTGGTGGGTTCCTCCAAACTCCTTGCAAAGTTAATTGGGCCGCATTTCATGGACCAATCAGACCACCACCGGACCACCACCTTAGGTAGTATTTTCCTTCCCTGTCTTCTTTTTCATGCATCAATACATTAATTCATACATTAAGGACAATGCATGAGATAGGTGTAGGGGAGGGTTCTAACATAACTTAGGTTGTTCTTTTTATTAAAAAAAAATTTAACATTTTCTTTACTTTAAAAACATTTGAAAATAGAAACAATATTTGACATATTTTTGTGTATGAAATTGAGTCAATTTTAAGGAATAGGATAATCAAAAGTAGGATTTCTAAAATTGGTCAAAATAAGATTATATATTGATTTGTAGGGTTAAGAAGATAATTTGTCAAAGTA